>PVJC01002596.1:0-56426 GCA_004026665.1 Murina feae
AACTGCACTCACTGAACTCTTTGGACTCTCACAATAAACTCCATTAGTCTCTCTTGTGTAGAAAGGAGCTTTTATAATACTGCTCATCGGCCATTTGGAAAATATTGGTTTATTGAGTTATGTAGGTCTTCCAACTATTAACACATTTCTGTATGCATTATCATAAAAAAGGTGACTTGCTAATATTACCATTCTCATCAGAAAGACTTTTAAGTATTAGGAAGCTTTCAAGTTTATGGGTTTCAGGATACAAGTTTCCAAAATCATTTTAATTCTGTTCATAATATTTCCTTTTTCTTTTCTTTTTTACGTGTTAAAATTTTATTTAGAAAACTTCTTTGTTGTACAAAAGGTAAAAATGCTGTTACAATCTTGGTGTAACTGGAAGCCACAGACAGTTGACTCACCAATCACAGCTCTCCACACTAGAGCAAGAGTCTTACTCGAAAACCTAACAATGCTTACAAAGTTTGTTGGTATGCAGTCCCCCAGTTTGTTGGTGAATTTCCAAAAAGGAATAAATGGAGGAAAGCAGATGTTATTCAAAATATTTTCTAATTTTTCTTGTGATTAGTCTTAGACTTATGAAGTATAATGTCTAGTTTCCAAATATTTGGAGGTTTTCTAGCTATCTTTCTGTTACTGATTTCCAATTTAATCCCATTATAATCAGAGTATATACTTTGTATGATTTCACTCCTTTTAAGTTTATAGTTTTATGGCCCAGAATATAGTCAGTCTTGATAAATGTTCCAGGTGAACTTGAAACTAATGTGTATATTATTGTGTTTTATAAATATAAGGTAGATTGATTGTTCAAGTCTCCTGTATCCTTTACTAATTTTTTGTGCACTTGTTTTGCCCATTATATAGAGAAAGGTGTTGAAATTTCCCAACTGTAATTGTATATTTGTTTCTTTTTCAATTAAGAGTGATCAGTTTTAGTTTCATGTATGTTGAAACTATTAGATTCATGCACATTTAGGATGATTATTTTCTCTTAATGGATTCATCTTTTATCATGATGAAATGACCGTCTCTCCTGGGTTCTTCCTTGTTTTAATGTCTACTTTGTGTGAAGTCAACTTTGTTTGATTTTCCTTTGGGTTCATGTTAGCATGAAAAAGGAATACTTACTATATGATTCCATTTATATGAAATTGTAGAACTCACAAATGAATGGACAGAAAGTAGATAAGTACTTGACTAAGAATGAGGGAATAGGAGAGATAGGTTACAAAGAGTCACTGGGGAACTTTTGGACATGATCAAAATGTCTCTTATCTTGATTGTAGTAATGGTTTTGTGTGTGTGTGTGTGTGTGTGTAAAAATTTCCAAATTGTACACTTAATATATGTGCTGTTTATTGTATATTAATTATATCTCAACTAGAGGCCTGGTGCACGAATTCGTGCATGGGTGGCAACCCTCAGCTTGGCTGGTGATCAGGGCCATCTCGCCCAGTCCTGATTGGAGCCAGGCCAATTGGGGTCTGCTAGCTGCGGGGAGGGACTGCAGGAGCTTGGCCAGCCAGTGTGATGGAGGGACTGACCACAGGAGGTTGGCTGGCCTGCCAGAGAGGGAGACGGGATGAGGGCAGGGACCATGGGAGGTTGGCTGGCCAGCCCTGATTGGGGTGGGTCAGGGCCAGCCAGCCAGAAGGAGAAACCGTGGAAGGTTAGCCAGCCAGCCTGGGGAGGGACCACAGGAGGTTGGCCGGCCAGCCAGGGGAAGGGACTGTGGGAGGTTGGCCAGCCACGGGGAGAGACAGCGATAGAGGAAGCCAAGCTTCCTGCCTGCCCTGACCGGACCGGACCTGGGCTCTGCTCAGGGCTACAAAGTTTCAATTATAAAAGATAAATAAATCCCAGAAAAAAATTTAAAAAGGAGAGGCTGGGAGCTTGGGTCGCCAGGTGGCATGACCAACCTGAAAATGGCCATCAGCCTCTCACCCAGGCTGGCTAGGCACCCAGTGTGGTGCTCCCCCACCCTGAAGGGGCTATGGGCAGCCTGAAAACGGCCATCAGCCCCTCACCCAGGCTGGCCAGGCACCCCAGCAGGACTTCCCCACCCTTCAGGGCAAGCCAGTCAGCCCCCACCCATGCACCAAGCCTGTATCCTATATAATAATCCTATATAATAAAAGGCTAGTATGCAAATTGACCCTAACAGCAGAACCACTGGGAATGACTGGTCAGTATGACACACAGTGACCACCACGGGACAGACACTCAATGTAGGAGCTGCCCGTGGTGGTCATTGAGCTCCCACAGGGGGGGCTCTACTCAGCCACAAGCCAGGCTGACAGCTGCTGGTACAACGGTGGTGGCAGGAGCCTCTCCTGCCTCCTCAGCAGCGCTAAGGATGTCTGACTGCAGCTTAGGTTTGGTCCCCACTGGCAAGTGGACATCCCCAAGGGCTCCTGGGCTGCCAGAGGGATGTTTGGCTGCCAGCTTAGTCCCAATCGCCTGGGGAAGAGGCCTAAGCCAGCAGGTGGACATCCCCCGAGGGGTCCCAGGCTGCGAGAGGGCACAGGCGGGGCTGAGGGAGCCCCGAGTGCACAAATTTTTGTGCACCGGGCCTCTAGTATTGTGATAACAGAAAGTAGGTCAGTGGTTGCAGGGGCTGAAAGTGGAGTTAGGTAGATTAACTGCATGGGAGTAAGAGGAAACTTTTTGAAAGGAAGGTAGGGAGGGAAGACAAAGAAGGAAAAGGAGAAGACATGACAATTTTTCATATAATTTAAGACAGCAATTTTTGGCAGAAGAAAAATAAACTTGTCTGTATCTGTAGAAAGCAAATATAGGTTCTTGTGAAAGTTATAGGAAAAGAGTGTTTTTATAGTAAGCAATTAACTTGACACTTAATTGTTGTTTTCAGGGGCAGTGTTAGAATAGAATTTTCTGGATATAGATGATTTCTAAAGACTTCTCTGGCCCGATTGGCATGGCTCAATGGTTGAACGTTGATCTATGAACCAGGAGATCATGGTTCGATTCCCAGTCATGGCACCTGTCTGGGTTGTGGGCTTGATCCCCCGGGGGGTGTGCAAGAGGCAGCCAATCAGTGATTCTCTCTCATCATTTATGTTTCTGTCTCTCCCTCTCCCTTCCTCTTTGAAATCAATAAAAATATATTTTTTAAAAAAGACTTCTCCAGTGCTTGAGGTGGATGCGAGAATAGATTCCAGGGTGGATCACCCCATCAGTCCCCTGTGTTAGTTTCACTGATGTCGTGACCTAACAGGGTCACTTGTTTTTAGCAAGACTTGAGGCTGATTCCCTATAGAGCTGGGTCTATATTGATTTCAGACATTTGGCTACCTGTAAGTAGCTGAACTCGATTGGTAAGAAAGGCCCAGCTCTCAAGAGCCTGTGGGAAAAGAAACAAAATGCCGTCCGCTTCCTGACAAATTTTACTTTGATTCACACTCTGCAACCCCATCACCCACCTCCCCAACTCTTCCTCATCTGGAGTTTCCCAGCCAATATGCTGCTGAAATTTTAGGTAGTTTATGTCACTTTGATCTAATCATCCCCAGACAATTTCCCTTTTTTAGTCATTATTGTGGTAGATAAGAGGTCAGGGAAACCTCTTGTCCGTTTCTCATATATTAACTCCCCTCCCCCTCTGCCCCCATCCTGCAGAAAACCTTTTTTCTGTGGTTCTTTCTGAAGCAGTGCTGTGGAACGGAGCTTCTCCCCTGCAGTCAGTGCTTCCACTCCCGCAAAGCATAAGAAATTATGTGTGTGCTTGCATTTCTCTATGGATAGGTGCGTTGGCATTCATTAGATTCCCAAGGGAGTGTATCTAGAAGAAGATTAAGAATCACTTAAACCAGCTGCTTCTTAGCTAAGGCAAACCCCTGCTTTTTGTTTTTATACTGCACGCCTTTCAGCTGCCTTCAGCTAAATTCCAGACTGAGGTGTGGTGACTTGTTCAACAGGGACCCAGGCTCATTGGAAGCCTTCCCCAAGCTCCCTGCTGGCGACCTGGCGTCCTTCTTTGATTATCTGCTCACTTCTATCAGAGCATCTGCCACATTATAGTGAAAGGTTCCACTTATGGGACTACCTTTCTTTATTAGATTTGAAGGCTGGGTCTGTGTTGCATTATTTTTTGTATCCCAAACACCCAGTGTCATACCAACTGTGTGATGCTTAAAAATGTTCCTGGCCTGAACCATTTACCCATAATCAGGCCACAGATTCTTCTCTCCTTCCCAAGCAGCCAGTGTTATGAGCACTCACCCTGAGGCAGGTGTAATTTTAGGCTCTGGGAATGCAGAGCTGAGTCACTGCATGGAGCTTATGGGCTATATCCAGAGGACACATGACTTTGCCACTCCCTGGAGCAGCTGCACATGAGCTATAGGCATTTACAGTGGTGCTGACCTTGCGAAAATTCCCCCTTCTGTAACAGACATTGGTTATGTTCACATGTCCTGCTATTTTCATCACTCAGAACAAAAATGGAAATGCTCATTCTGATCTTCCTCAAAAGCATCCATTAAATGTCTCCCCAAAATATTCTTTCTATGAATACAGCTGTTAATGGTTTACCTCTAAAAATAGAAAATGTAGATTGAAGATACTGATAAAAGAAGTGTCAGCATGTAGGACTATGTTCTGCGCATGGAAGTGTTTTTTCTTTTGTTTTCTTTTTTTAAAATATATTTTATTGATTTTTTACAGAGAGGAAGGGAAAGGAGGGATAGAGAATTAGAAACATCGGTGAGAGAGAAACATCGATCAGCTGCCTCCTGCACACTCCCTGCTGGGGATGTGCCCGCAACCAAGTTACATGCCCTTGACCGGAACCGAGCCTGGGACCCTTGAGTCCGCAGGCTGATGCTCTATCCACTGACCCAAACCAGTTAGGCCTTTCTTTTGTTTTCTTAAACTCAGTAGGGAATATTTATGATGGAAAAAAATGAATAAAACCAAACCTGCAAGCCGGTTCACTAGTTTGCTGTCTTCTACCTTATATATATTTTTTAATTCCATGGGTTTGGGTTTATGTCAGACTAATGTGCAACACTATCATACAGAGGAATTGGTTGGTTCTTAATGGACTATAACTTTATTTTCAAAACAGGATGTGATATGGTCTGACTTCGGGTTTCGTGGAAGAAATGGACGGGAAAGTACATTGTGGATTGGCTCCCTGGGTGCTCACACACCCTGTCATCTGGATTCATATGGTTGCAACTTGGTATTCCAGGTACAAGGAAGGTAACACACAGGCCCATGCATGAGTGTGTGTGTGTGTGTGTGCCTAGTGCGTCTCTGTGTGCTGCACAGGAAGAGGAACCAGTACGAAATGGGCGGTAGGACGTAAGCATTTTAGTCCCAGCCCCGTGCTGTCAGCCTGCCTCATGACCAGGGCAGATCTCTTGACCTCTGGTTGTTTTCCTCCTTTGTTCTCTCTCTGTCTTTCCCTCTTTCTTCCACTCTCCCTAAAAATCAATGAAAAAAATACCCTCTGGTGAGAATTAACAACCACAGAAAGCTGATCCTAGAATCCCAGTTCAGTGAGATAGTGCTCTGCTTATTCTTTAACATGAGAGTCTGCATAATTTTTAAACTTTTATTTAAAAGCAGGAACACCTTTCCTTCAAGCCTAAACAAGTAAGAGCAGAGCCGTTTGTTGAAGAGACTGCTGCCACCCCAGGCCCCTGAGGCGATGCCAGGGAGCCTGCTTTGAGAACTGCTGGACCAGAACTGCCTCTTTCAGCTCTTAAGTTTTAGTTTGTGCCTACCTGTAGACATAAGGCAGTATTTTTTTAAACTTGGGTCAGTTTTGTATCTTCATCTATCTGTGGACCCTGAGAGACGTAAGAGCTAAGTCCGGTAATACTTTTCATAGCCCCTGGTTCTAGTTCTGTGAGAATGTAAGTGTTCCTGCCGTTTGGGAGGTGTACTCCGGCTGTTGTATGTGCAGCCTTATTTCTCCCTAATTAATGACTCCCCAGTTTATTCTCCTGGCCTTTCAGGGCTTTTATAGGGCAGTACAGAGGGAAAAGCAGAGTCATAAGGGTCTTGCCTCCCAGGCAAGTCCTGCTTATTCTCTGTTCTTTCAGCATGCTGAACCACGAGAGCTTTTTGAGCAGTGTTTGACATGCAGATCGACGACGTTTTCTGGTTAGCAAAAGAAGGATGCATACATGTTACACTTTAAGCCAAGCCAAGCAACTGTATGGCCTGGTTATCATTGTCGCTCTCCCTTTGGGAACCACAGCTGTGGGGCAGAGGTAGGAGCTGGTACCTGGAGAAGTCAGGAGAGCTGTGACCTACTCTGGCTCTACCATTAACACTGCCCAGTGGGAGATCCGAGCAAGTGCTGGGTCCCTCTTCCACTACTTTGCAAGTGAAATTAGACTGATAATCTCTTAAGAATCCTTCCAACATTCTAATCCTACTGAATACCCAACATTTCTCTAAACTAGTCATAGGTACAGTGGAATGGAGCAGCTTTATCTTCTCTAAGGCAAAATGAGACCTGAGTGTGTACTACCTAGTTTGAAAGTGGCAGCCAACTGCTTCCCAGTTCTTTGTTGTTTTTAATATATCTTTATTGAATTCAGAGAGGAAGGGAGAGGGAAATAGAGATAGAAACATCAATGATGAGAGAGAATCATTGATTGGCTGCCTTTTGCACATCCCCTACTGGGGATCAAGCCTGCAACCCAGGCATGGACCCTTGACCAGAATCGAACCTGGGACCCTTCAGTCTGCAGGCTGACACTCTATCCACTGAGCCAAACCAGCTAGGGTTGCTTCCAGAAAGGACATGACAGTCCCAGTGAAACTGCATTGGGTCAGGCTTTTCTCAGAACTCAGTGTGTTTTTCTACCTGTCTTTTTCTTTGCTTCCCCACCAACGTATTTCTGTGTCTCTTCCTTTTTGAAACTTGCTCCTCCTTTACCTCCCATGTCCTCCCTCTGTTGGCTCAAAGTATAGGTGTGTCTGATGTTCTGTAAGTTTATCACCTCCATTTTTCAAAAATTTTTAGAGTGACTGAAACTTCTTACAGTTTTCTCTTTTTGAAAACTCTGTTACATTATACTATACTAGAAGCCCACTGCACAAAAATTTGTGCACTCGGGGGGGAGCTGTGGTCCCTCAGCCCAGCCTGTGCCTCTTGCAGTTTGGGTCCCTTAGGGGATGTCCACTTGCTGGCTTAGGCTCACTCCCCAAGGGATTAGGCCTAAGCTGGCAGTCAGACATCCTTCTGGCAGCCCAGGAGCCCTCGGGGGATGTCCACTTGCCAGCGGGGAGCAGGCCTACGCTGCAGTCAGACATCCTTAGCGCTGCTGAGGAGGTGAGAGAGTCTCCCGCTGTGCTGGCAGCCGTCAGCCTGGCTTGTGGCTGAGCAGAGCTCCCCCTGTGGGAGTGCACTGACCACCAGGGAGCAGCTCCTGCATTGAGTTTCTGCCCCCTGGTGGTCATTGTGTGTCATAGTGACCAATCATTCCCAGTCGTTCTGCTATTAGGGTCAATTTGCATATTATCCTTTTATTATATAGGATTAGTTATATGGCATCATTTATGCATTAAATGGATTAATATAACAAACGTTTAACTTGAAAAATTTACAACCCAAACAGGAAGAAGTCTGGAAACTATTTGGAGGATAAAACTACAGATGGTCACTCTGGATAAGATAAGAATACAGATATCTGAAAGGGTGGGCATTGTTCTGAGCTCTAGAATGAGGAATAGGAACAATTTATGAGGACTTTGATTTGGGATAGGAAAGAATGACCTTTCAGACTACATCCGGCCCCAGCAAAGGGCTGCCTCAGGGCATCATGAGATTATTCATTCATTCTCGCCCTCCCTCCGCTAGGTTCAGCAGAGATGCCAGCACTTACTGAGAGGTGGGCCAAGTGACCATTGACATTGCTCCTCTATTCCTTTATGGTTTGAATGAAAATGAGTAAATATGAATATTTACTGCTGCCTTCTCAGACATGTTTTGTCTCAAGTTCAGAGTACTAATTATGTCTTTTTTGTTTAAATTAGGAAAAGATGGCATCTCTTTCCCCCTGAGGATACTCCTTTCCTTTATCCAACTAGAATCCCTTATGAAGAATCTAGTGTGTTTAGTAAAGTCAATGTTGTCAATCCTGATGTAAAACGTTTTCCTCGGTTCCAGAAAGCTCGAAGACATGTGGTTACACTGCGCCCAGGACAGGTAACGCGGAAGCTGCCACTTGTCTCAAGGCCTTAGGCCACATGCCTCTCCCTTTCCTCACCTTCCCCTACCCAGAACTAGTACAAATCAGAAGGCCTTCTTCCTTGGTGCCCTGCTGTTGGAAGGTAGCTTTCCCAGCTGTAGGCTTCACATACATACTTCTTTGCTTCTCAGGTCAGGAAAGATGGGAGGAGGGATCCCAGCTGCTCCTACTGGTAAAGAAGATAATGGAGAGAGATCACCAAATCCTATTGGGGGTGTAGGGGGGGAGGGGAGCGCAGTGGGAGGATAAGGACACATTTGTAGTACCTTAATAAGAAAATAAATAAGAAGAGACTGTACTGTGGAAGAAGATAGCTCACAAAAGTCATTTCTTTTTTCTTTTTTTCATGTTAAAAGCAAGTGTCAAGGCCTGCGTATTTGAGCACTTCTGGAACCTTTATTCACAGTTCATATCTGTTCAACCGTGCTAGAACCCAGACACATATCGTTGCAGTGCATCTAGGAACAGAGGCATTACAGAGCCAGAATGATGTGCTTTTAAGCAAGAATGGATGTTGCTTTTGTAACTGTCTCTGAAACATTTCCAAAAGTATTGTACTCTGTTCTGCTACCCAGTAGGGAAAATCACCCTTACAACACTGACATTTGCTGTCTGATGTTTTGTTAACCATATGAAAGGTATTCTTGGTCTCTTACAGAGAGTTTACTCCCTCCCTTTTCCCTCTCTCCTGCCTGTTTTCCTTCCTTTGCTCCCTTTCACTGGCTCTCCTCCTGCTTCCTTCATACTTGAGAACTCCAACACAAACAGTTTGACTAAGTTATTTCCACCCATTGGTGGTTACTCCCCTTCACCTCTGCCCCTAACCCCTGGCAGCCACTTACCTATTTTTTTTCCTCTAGAGATTTACCTGTTCTGGACATTTCACATAAGTGCACTCATACAGCATATGAGCTTTGAGAACTGGCTCCTTTCACTTAGCATAATGCTATTAGGGTTCATCCATGCTGTAGAATGTTATTAGTTCTTCATTTCTTTTTATGGCTGAATATATACCACTGTATGGAGATCTTTTTTGTTTATCCATTAATCAGTTGGTGGACATTTGAGTTGGTTCTACTTTTGGGCTATGATAAGTAATGTTGCTATGCACATTTGTGTACAGGTTTTTGTACATACATGTTTTCAGTTCTCTTGGGTACATATATAGGAGTGGAATCACTGGGTCATATTAGTAACTCTGGGGGAACTGCCAGACTTTTTCCCACACCATCTGCTTCATTTTATCTTCCCACCAGCAACGTCTGATGGTTCCAGTTTCTCTACATCCTCACCAATACTTGTTATTTCCTTTTACCGTTGTTGTTATTATAAAAGTTCTAGTGGGTGTAAAGTGGTTGTATTTCATTTTTTCTTTGATTTTAAAAGCCAAATTTGAATGAATGTTCTTGTTCATCATATCAGTTTTCCTTACATCCTCCTTATTCCTTAATCCACTATAAACTGGCTCTTTCTTCCTACTTTACTGAAAGTGTACTCTGTGATGGGACATTCATGACCTCCTAGTGGTGGAATCCAGTAGTTGTGTTTAGTCCTGTTCCACTGAAAGGTGCTCTCTTCTTGTCCATAGTGAGTGCCACCAGCTTCCTAAATCTGAAGCCCAAAAGCTTGAGGCATCTCCATGTGCTCTATTCAGCCTTCTGGAAGAAATCTTGTACTGAGTCTGGACAAGTGCAGTCCTCCTTGACTCTGCCTGTTGCTTTTGTCTACTATACCTTCCTATTTAGACTTTAACATTTAATAATTGGACTATTGCAAGAATCCTCATCCTTCCCAAACTCTGCCATAATGTCGCTATTTTAACCATCCCCCTACTCAAAGTTTCTCAGCCACTCCCAGTGCCAATAGGATAAAACCCAGACTCTGTTCTGCTTTCACAGCCCTCCACAGACCCTCACCTAACTAACTCTCCCACCTCATCTCTCATCTACTTGCTGTGCCTCAACAGTCCCACCTCCCTTGTCTGTGCCACTTCTCCCTCCTGATCCGTCCTCATCCTTTTCTCTGTCTAAACTTTCTACCAGCCCTGGTTCAAATCACACTTCCTCCATCCAGGATGCCCCTGACCTTGATTCGTGCCTGCTTCTCCCACCTTTGAAGTTCCCTTGCACCAGTGTCCACTCATCTAATTCACCACTTATACCACCGTTCTATGTACTACTTTTGCGCTGGCTAGGTTTTAGATTGTGAGGAGACAGAAATTATGGCTTATATTTTTACCTAGGCCCTTTCTCAGAATGCATGCAATCATTTTGCAATGGAAAGGAGGAAATATTAGAATCTTAGAATTCTTTACTAAGACCTAGATGTAAACAGATAAGGTCTTGGATTAAGGAGAGTAGAAACTGGAGGAGCTGGCAGTATCCTTTGTAGAACAGATGAATTTGTCAATAAAAAAGGAAATTGTCAAAATAAAAGGATTGTGGGGGTTTTCTTGTTTGTCTTTATTACAGCAATATTACTGTACATTCATTTATATTACGTTCTTTTTCTAGTATCTTCAGTTGGGGTTTTATTTTGATTCTGATATAAAAACAAAATGTCTTGAACTTGTACTAACCATTCTTTACTTGCTTTTCAGGTTCTGTTTGTTCCCAGACACTGGTGGCATTATGTAGAATCCATTGACCCTGTCACTGTCAGTATAAACTCATGGATTGAATTGGTACTTTTTTTTCTTAATAATTGTATTTCCTGCTTTTAAGATACACAGAGCCTGTTTCTAAAGCATGGTGGTTAATTGTAACCGACCTTCCAGTATTACCTTGTGTTGCTGCATTGTAAATTATGTGTTCTGTGCTCTGTGGATGAACGTTTAGAATGGAAATAGGATTGTTAGCGATGTGCCATTCTTTCTTTTGAGGACACACAAGGGGTCTGTGGTTGCCTCGCAGGGTCTTCTCCCTTGACCAGTGCTGTTAGAAGGCGCAGGCCTGGCTGGATCTGCCGTGCATGTCTCATGTTGCCAGTCCCGTCTCAGACCATCGGGACCAGAAAGACTGCTTCTTGATTCAGGGCTCTCATAACTAGTTGGACAGTTCTCAGTCCTGGCTTATACATTTTCTCAAAGCAGAGTCATTCGGTGCTAGGATTTTATCATTTCATTTCTGCCTGAAGCCTTTTCCCTCCTACATGCAGTGCTTAGTCCTGGTTGCCTCCTCTACTCCACAATTAAAATGGCTGCCCATTTGGCTCACGTCTATCTCTTCAACCCAAGGCCTTGATTGCATCTATACGCTCTTTCACCAGAGGTTTTGACTGCGCCTGTGCCCTCTTTAACCTAGGCCTTCAGTGCATCTCCGCGGTCCTCTCCGGCCTTGGTTGCATCTTCTCTCTTTGGCAGCTGCATTCTCTCCTCAGTTGGGCTTTTCTTACCCTTTGGTGGTGGAAAGGGCTCTGGTGGAACACATAGCAATAGGAAGCTGTATTGGGTGAGCTTAGAGCGAGCGGTCATTTTGGGAGTTAGGTGAGAGGTGGGGCAGATCAGCAGACTCCCTGAAGTCCTGCCGTGGCATGCTGAATTGGAGTTGGAGCACATGCCAAGGCAGAGTCCATGGACCCCACTTCCACTCCCAGTAGCAGTCACATCTGCAACACATGTCACTTCTCCAGAGGTACCTCATCCTGTTGTTGAACAGTGGACTTGTCATCAGCCTGCTTATAGCCATACCCATTATTTCTGAAACTAAACACATTTTTTTCTTTTCTAAATATTTACAATACTGACGACGTGTCCCATTAATCTCTTCCAGGCTCAAAACCTATTTTATTGCACGATGTTTTCATGTGACTTTCTTTTCAGACTCTCCACCATTTTGGCTGTAGACTTGGAGTTAGGTAGACTTGACACACAGGTCTATGCCTTTGTTAGCTATCTAACCTAGATGGTCACTCAATGCCATGAAGCCTAAGTTTCCTCACTGGTAGAACAGGGATTATAATAGCACTCACTTCAGTAGGATGGCTGTGAGGTTTAAATTGGGCAAAACAGCCCTGACTGGTTTGGCTCAGTGGATAGAGCGTCAGCCTGCGGACCCAAGGGTCCCAGGTTCGATTCCGGTCAGGGGCATGTACCTTGGTTGCAGACACAACCCCGATGGGGAGTGTGCAGGAGGCAGCTGATCGATGTTTCTCTCTCATCGATGTTTCTAACTCTCTATCCCTCTCCCTTCCTCTCTGTGAAAAAAAAATCAATAAAATATATTAAAAAAAAATAAATTGGGCAAAACATGTATAAGCATCTAATACAGTTCCTGGCACATGGGAAGTATTTAAAAATGGCGATTGCCACGAGGAGGAGAAAGAGCTGTTAATGCCAAGCATAGCCCTCTGAATGTTCGCCACCTAAAACTGAACACCAGTGGGCCTCACTTGGTGGAGCATAAGATTTCTACCTCATGTGACTTTTGAACCTAAATTTCTTCAGTACCGCTTATATTACATTCACTTTTTTCATGGTTTTATCTCACTTGCAGCTCATATTCAGCTCTACAATATCCATGATTTTTCTCACATGATCAGCAGCCGCATTAGATTGTCCTTCATCCTGAATCTGTAAAGCTGGTTCTTTAAATCTGAGTCCTATTCTTTAGTCATCTCTCTGAGTTTTCACGATGTCTATTTGGTTGAGCATTGCAGCTTCCCAAGATAATTTTGAATTCGAATCTCATTTATGCTTTTAGTGAAACTCCTTCAGGCTGGCCTGTGCCCTTTTGGTATGTCACCATTAATCTTTGAGATTATCCTTGCTTTCTGGTACATAGTAGATACCCCAGGATTGTCTTGTACTTGACCTGCCCCAGACTTGGAAATCAATAATTTCTCCAAGTGGCCAAGGTTCCTTTTAGTGGGAATGGTATTTAGAAATCCAGATTTGGGCTCTACAGCTGCTCATTGCTACTGGTGTCACTGTTTCCAGACTCTTGAAGTGGTGAAGCTAGAATGTGATATAGATAGATA
Organism: Murina feae; assembly: GCA_004026665.1. NCBI lineage: Eukaryota > Metazoa > Chordata > Mammalia > Chiroptera > Vespertilionidae > Murina > Murina feae. The sequence continues at coordinate 13,221 of PVJC01002596.1, forward strand.
GATAGATAGATAGATGATTGATAGATTGATAGATAGAAATATACCTATACTTCTAAATCAAAGTTAACATTATAGGGTGTTTTTTTTAAATTTATTTCTTTTATCTCTTCTCTTACGCTGAATTTCTGGGTCTATAATAACAGTAACATATTTACTTCTTTGTTTTATCCACCAATGTTTTTTCAGATGTCGAATTTACAATTCCAAATTCTAGTACTCATATGTAACTTTCTTTTCAGAAACTATAAAACCTGTCAGTAAAATTTAATATTTTTTTTGCATCCTTTTTATTGTTAAACTGTATCCTACTAACTGGGAAAGAGTACTATTTTCAGTAGCCAGTATAACATAATTCTTTTCCATTGTGATTATGTTACTGACTTCAGTTTTTGCTGTTACTGATTGGATGAGGTCCACCCACATTGTTGAGGACAGTGTTCATTATTTAAATTCAACTTATTATAAATATCAATCACATCTAAAAAATAACTTCACAGCAACATCTCTGTCAGTGCTTGACCAAACTACTGGCGCCATAGCCCAGTCAAGTTGACTTATAAAAATAACCATTACATACGGCAACTCTATGTTTAACCTTTTGAGGAACTATCAGGCTATTTTCCAAAGCAGCGGCACCCTTTACAGTCCCACCAGCAGTGGAGGAAGATTCTGGATCCTCCACAATTTTACCAATCTTTTTTATTATATCTGTCCTAGTGTAAAGTGGTGTCTCATTGTGGGAATTTGCTTTTTAAAATTTAGTATTATGGCCCTGGCCAGTTTGGCTCAGTGGATAGAGCATCGGCCTGTGGACTGAAAGGTCCCAGGTTCGATTCTGGTCAAGGGCATGTACCTTGGTTGCAGGCACATCCCTGGTGGGGGGTATACTGGAGGCAGCTGATCGATGTTTCTCTCACATCAATGTTTCTAACTCTTTATCCCTTCCTCTCTATAAAAAAAATCAATAAAACATACATTTTTTAAAAAATAAATAAAATTTAGTATTATGTTTTTAAGATTTATCTGTGTTGTCAGATGTACTGTTCATTCATTTCACTGTGGTACATTTTCTTGTCTTAATATACCACACTGTATTGGCTCATTGTTCTATTGATGGATAATTAGGTTGTTTACAGTTTTTTACTTCTATAAGTAGAATATTCTTATACAAAAGTACAAGTTTCTCTAGAGAATATGTGTGATTCTCAAAGTGGAATTGGTGGTCTGTAGGGTACAGAATACTCGAGTTTACTGATAATGCCAAAATGTTTTGACAAATGGTTCTATCAGTTTGCACTTCCATCACCAGGGTGTAAGATTCTGTCTGTGCACATTTTTCTACCACTTGCAATAATCAAACCCTCTTTTACTAGTTTCATAATTTATATTTCCCCTATTTTTAATGAGGTTAAGCATATTTTTATGTTTATTAGTCATATAATTGTGTTCTTATTGAAATGCTTATCTTCATGTCTTTTGACCATTTAAAAAAATTGGGTCATTTTCTTTTTGAACTGTGCAGAGTCTTTATGTATTCTAGATACTAATCTCATATCGATTATACTAAATGTTACAGGCATCTGGTTTATTTCTTTTATGAGTTTGAGGAACGAAGTTGTTAATACAATTTCTCATTAATGCTATAGTTTATATTTGTGTCTTTACATATTTACATTCTTGTGGCTAAGTTTATATGAAGTTTTCTCCCATTCCTCAAACAATTAGCATATCAACCTCCATAGGGCTTATTCCTCTATAGGTAATACTTTTTTTTTTTTTTTTGCTTGAGACATGTCAGAGAATGGAAAAGATTGGAAAAAAACATCAGAGGCAGTTCATACTTAAGGCCTATGCCTTATAGACAGGATATACACTTCAGTTGGTTAGTGAAGTATCCCACAGCTCTTCTAGATGTCATATGATAGTGAACACATAAAAAACCATGGTCTGCCATTCCTTCTGTAACAAAGCTTATGTTGATGAGAACAGAACACACAATTAAGGGACTCTACTCTCTGATGTAAGCCATGAGACAGAGAGACAAATGAAAAAATGATGTTTTTATCTCAACTTAGGAAGAGGACCACCAGGCTCGGGTAGAAGAGGCAATCACCCGCATGCTTGTGTGCGCCCTGAAAACTGCGGAGGACCCACACTGTACCAGGGCTTGGTTAAACCCAACGGAGGTAGGCCGCTCCTGGTTTCCATCAGGGCAGTTGGGATTCTGTAATAAATCAACCCTGACTAGATTTAATTTCCAATTTATGTAACCCCTAAAAAGATTGCTCTCTTTCCTTAGGTTGAGGAAACATCCCACGAAGTCAATTGTCGCTACTTAAATAGAGCAGTTTCTGCCTTTTTTGATCATTACAGAACATCTAAGACAGTAGAAATCCAGGCACTCAGAACCAACGGGGAGCATGTGAAAAAGGAAGAATTCACCGTGCACAACCTTACGGAGGTACAACAAGCAGGTAGCCAGAACTTAACCTTGGCAACAGTAGGAGAGCAGGCAGCATGTCCCTTTGGCCCTGATCTGGTTCCCGTGCTACCGAGTTCTGAAGATCCACCCTCAGAAACAGGAGGCATGTTTGAAAATGAAGGTAGAGACTTCGTTGGCAAAGCTGGAGAGCACTTTGACAAATTTCACTGTACCAAGAAGCAACGAATGATGAGTGGACGTGAGAATGAAATTGTTGAACACATTGCTTCAAATAGTACTACGGCCCCTTCCCAAACATTCATTTCTACAGATGACTTACTGGACTGCTTGGTGAATCCACAAGTAACCAAGATTGTGGCACAACTTTTGATACAAGGAAGAAGTTTGTGATTGTAATAGAAAATGACTTTTTAAATATTTTAAACATTTCTAAATAAAAGATGAAACAATGAAAAGCAGTTTACACAGGCTTGTATATGTACTTGTTCTTACCTAGTTAAATTTCAATCTCTTGCCGCCTTCTTGCATGTACATTGCTCTTTGCCCAAACTGGCTCTTGTTATTTGTGAGGCCTTCTTTCTGAGCCTTTTTCTTTCCTCTCCAATCTCATCTGCTCAGCCTATTTCAAATGTAAGCCCCAAGTGTTCTCAACAGGAAATAATGTCTCCATCCACCTTAAGAAGGAGTCATCCTGCTGCCTGTTTTTGTAATAAAGTTTTATTGGAACACAGCCATGCGATTTGTTTACATATTATCTATGGTGGTTAGAGTTGTAGCGGCAGAGTTGAGTAGTGACAGAGACGATACGGCCCACAGAGCTGAAAATCTTCACTCTCCCCTTACAGAAAACAAAAATTGCCATCCCCAGACCTAATGCATCCACTGGGTAGATTCTAGCCTTGACCTGAAGTGATCACACTTCTAACACCTGCAGAATTCTCACTGTTAACCCCTGTTGTCCAGGGCAGGATACCAATCGGGAGAAAAGTAGGTGGGGTTTCAATATGGAAGGAACTGGGACATGTAGGAACACCAGCCCTGAGAACAAAAAGGCCTGGAAGCTACGGACGCCTGAAACTGACTAAAAGCTTGGTTTGGTGAAATTGATCCCACTCATTACATTTGCAAGATCTGGGGATAATTATTACCATTACTCTCTAAGAATTTAGAAATTAGAAAAGCATACTGATCTCTGCGGAACCACGTATGAAACAAACACATAACAAAAGATAAAGTCACCTTTTCGTCGCGCTCACTACTGGCCCCATCCTTCGCAGTCTTCAGACTGAAGGTATCAGTAAATTAAAAAAATTTTAAGGGAGGGAGGTGTTGTGTGAACGTGACTAGGAAAGGAGGATCTGGAAAAAACCCTTCTGTAGCCCCCATCTGACCACTATATATTTACCTGTTTATTTGTTGTTTATCTTCCCCAACCAGAATCTCACAGCATGAGGGTTTAGACTTTGATTATTAGTGTATTCGCAGAGCCAGATCAGTGCCCAGGATACGGCAGGTGTTCATTAAATATCTGACTAAGCGGGTTATTTTCAAAGGATGCCTTGTTGGCTACACTCCATCAAATACATTGGGGCAGAGGATGCTGTAGCCAAGGGTATGTCCATGAAGTACACATACCTTTGTCTTCAGAAATTTTATTTTTTATGTTATTTCTTTGACCACTGTTTTTCAAGTTGCAGGCTGTGACTCATTAGTGAGTCATAAAAATCAATCTAGTGAGTGAGACCAACTTTTTTTTTTTAATTAGACATAATGGGTAATTTCAATGAATTCAATAGGAAATGTAAGTATTCTGTGAAATGTTGCAGCAAAAGTATTTTTTTCAGGGTAAATATATTTCATAAAACTTTTCAGGTATATCTGTGTGTGTACTGAGCCTAATATAAAACGTATTTCTTAGTGTAGGTCAGAAACATTTGAAAGTTGTTCTGGGATAAAGCATTTGACTCAGAGGTAATAGTCTTTGATATGCAGTGCTGGAAACAGTTAAGACACTGGGCCCAACTGTTGAGGCTCAGTGGTTGAGTGTCAACATATGAACCAGGAGGTCACGATTCGATTCCTGGCCCAAGTTGCTGGCTCAATCCCCAGTGTGGGGCATGCAGGAGGCAGCCCTCAGCCACTTACCCAGGCTGGTCACACCCCCATGGGGTGAAGGTTCCCACTGGGGGGCTTGGCCAGCCTGCAAACAGCCATCTCCCCCTCACCCAGGCTGGCCAGGCATGCCAGCAGGTGGACATCCCCCGAGGGGTCCCAGACTGCGAGAGGGCACAGGACGGGCTGAGGGACCTCCCAACTGCACAAATTTTTGTGCACCGGGCCCCTAGTAGTAATAATATGAAGTGGTATGAAAAAAATAGCAAATAGCAGTTTCAAAACAAAGAGAACTGAAATGCACACATATGTCACAATATATATATTTATATACTTTGTATGAGGCCCCTAGAACCATAAGAAATGCAAAAAATTCACTGTTAATAACTTTTTCTATAATTGCCCACCGTAAAAATTAAATTGCCCACCTGTGGGGTGTGTACCCCCATTGGGAACCACTACCCTAGAGGCTAGAGGGGTTAAGGAATTCAAGCTCATCCTGTGTCTGAAGTCACAGTAGGGCTGACCTATACAGTAGGCACAGTAGCTAGGGCCCCTGAGCTTGTAGGGGTCCACAAAAATAGTTTAGTTTCACCCTAACCAGTGTGGCTCAGTGGATAGAGCATAGCCTGCGAACTGAAAGGTCCCAGGTTCGATTCCGGTCAAGGGCATGTGCCTTGGTTGGGGGCACATCCCCAGTAGGAGTTGTGCAGGAGGCAGCTGACGATGTTTCTCTCTCATCGATGTTTCTAACTCTCTATCCCTCTCCCTTTCTCTCTGTAAAATATCAATAAAATATAAAAATAAAAGTTCAGTTTCTTTAAAAAAAATGTTTAATCCATCCTCAATTACATTCATGTTTATATCAGTGAAGTTGCAAAATACAATTTTTAATACTTTAATAGAGTAAAAGGCCCACAAAGGCAAAAGTGCCTGGGGCCCATGAGAGTCCTCAGTGGCTGTGGGAACCAGCGGTTTCAGAAGCATTTGAGGCGCTTGCTGAAAATGCAGATTTCTGAGCACCCTCTAGAGCTACAGAATCTGACTCCCTTGGGATGGGCCAGGATTTACAGTCTCAGCAGACACCTCAGGTGCTTTAAATACCCAAAACAGTTGAAGACCCTCTGCCTAGAGTTGACCACCATGACCTATCACAGGCTCAAGGTGGGCTTCATTCAGCAGGAGATACTTGTTGGGGTCAGTATGCCCTTCAGATTTACTGAACTAAACCTGTGCTGTGCTCTTGTAAATTTTAGCACCCTTTTTTTTTTAAAGAGAAACTATTTTTGTTTTAATCCTCACCTGAGGACATGCTTTTTATTGATTTTTAAAATATTATTTATTTATCTTACAGAGAGAGGAGGGAAGAGAGAGGGAAACATCGATGTGAAAGTAAAATATCGACTGGTTTCCTCCTGTATGTATTCTGACCAGGGATCGAACCCACGATCTCAATATGTGTCCTGACTGGGAATCAAATCCGAAACCTTTTGGTACTCAGGACGGCACTCCAACCAATGGAGCCACCTTCCCAGGACTCATCCAAACAGTATTACGACTCTGAGGACCCTTTGATGCTATCATATGTAATTGTGGTCTTTCTCAGCAGTGGCCTGTGGTCCTCATCAAGCTCTCCTGTATTTGCCCTTGAGGATAAAAATATTCACCATCACATGACATTTTCCAAATCTTTTATTCAAAAAGCAGGTACGTGACATATTTATTTTTAACATTTACTGACTGGATCATTATACCTTGATTCAATGCACCCCGATATTCAGCCTGGCCCTAAGTTAACCAAACCTCTGGAGGAACAGCATTAGAGAGCGGGCCTCTCCTTTTTTATTTCTTACATTCGTGGTCAAGCCCTAGTTGAGATGCCAGCGCTCAACTCCCTTACAAAACAAAGAACAACAGCGAGAGAAATGTCAAGATATCTATGTTCATGAATCAGCCATTGTGGCCCTCTCTACTTGAAGTGCAGGTGCTGTTCCCCGAGGCCAGGGAAGAGCGACCCCTGGTGTCGGAGTGCGCCATCTGCACAGACTTTGCATAAACATTAGCCCACAGAGCTTCAAATGAGAACTAAGATAGGAACCAAAGCCAGAAGGAAAAAGTGGAGGAAATATAAAAGCAGTTTGAAGATTAGCTGAGATGCTCCTGGATTGGTAACATTCATCTAGAGGCCATGTTCTGTCATGAGAAGAACAGAGGCTTGATGACACTGGGACCTGATTCTGTTGGCTCTGAGGGCCGTTACCTTGGTGACTGACCTCAGGCAAGGAAGTTGCTTGCACTCTGAGCATCAGTTTCCTCAGCTTTAAAATGGGGTTATAATTCTTACCTCACAGGATTGTTTAGGGAATAAAATTAGTGCTGTATATGAAAGCATCTATTATACTACCTGATGCAAGCTAACTGCTCAATAAACAGTGTTTGAGCCTGAGATTTACCTAGGGAAACGTTAAAAAAGAAACTTTACATCCAATAGATACCAAGTTAGCAAATTAGCATTATATTTCATTCCTTTGGTGTATTTGATTTATATCATTAAAAACTAGGCTGCCAAAGAAAATATGGCATTTAATAATCTTAGAATTCACTTCTTCTTAACATAATAGAGGGTTTCACACTAAAAATGTAGCAGGCATTGTCCTACTGTTTCCTCTAGGACAAACTGTGCACCAATGAAAAGTTATAAGAAGGCGGATTTGCATTCAACATTAAAAGGACCAACTGGGGCCAGGGCTGCTGTGCTGCACAACTCCAGGGGACACGACTGATCTACGCGACAAGGCAGACCACAGCCCTGGGCTGTGCAGGGCCCAGCTGCACTGCAGTCCCAGAGCCCCAACTGGAGTCCTTATGTCACGGGCTGGCTCATGACAAACAAAGTTCCCTATCACGGAATCTTCTCAATTTGAGGCAACATGACAATAGTCAAGGTTGTTGAAGAAATGGTTCCTACTTCAATGGGAGTCTGCCTAGACCTTTCCACTCTTTTTGTTTATTTGTTTGTTTCTTTGCTAATCCTCACCCAACCAGGGCCTGGGCCCAGAAGGATACAACCAAGATACATGCCATTGACTTGAATCAAGCCTTGACTTGAATGTGCACCTTTTCATTGGTGCACATTTTGTCCTTTTGGTCCGCAGGCTGACACTCTATCCACTGAGTCAAACCGGCTGGAGGGACCTTTTCACTCTTAATTGGTTTAGGAAACATTTCTGGAAAATCCATTGGACTTCAGATGCAAGCCTCAGTCCAGGGATAAAATAAAATGAATACGACACCATCTCTGTCCCCAGGAAGGACCACAGTCCACTCAGTAAGCTGTGCTCCCCACAGTAAGATGGCATCCTGACATGGTAACAGCTGTCCCCTTCAGCAGCAGCTGAAATTGCATAGCTGTGCCCTCGGCTTTTAAGATTAAAGTTTTCCTTTCTTTCCTAGAAATATAAACCTGTTCTTTTCTTCTACAGATTTGATGTCCATGGTCGTGGACACACAGTTCTAACTAAATTAATCTAATTTAAATTCTCAAATGCATCGATTTCAAGAAAAGGTCGCTGCAGTTATGAAAGCGAAGCTGAAGGAAGTCTGATTTCAGTGACAAAGATCCTTTGATCTTAGAATAACTGGCTAAGAGAAAAAAATTCTAAAACTTGTGCATAGTATAGATTAGCAATTTTGAACTGGTGTGCCGCTGAAGTTTTTGGAACATGCAATACCTGACTAGTCTGGGACACTGACCTCGTTTCCCTTACATTGTCAAGTAAAAAAGATGACAACAGCCACACGGCCAGCATGGGTCAGTGGTTGAGCATCAACCTATAACCAGGAGGTCACGGTCTGATTCCTGGTCAGGGCACATGCCCAGGTTGCAGGTTCAATCCCCAGTGTGGGGTGTGCAGGAGGCAGCCGATCAATGATTCTCTCTCATCACTGATGTTTCTCTCTCTCCCTCTGCCTTCCTTTCTGAGACAATAAAAAATATGTATATGTAATGACAACAGCCAACACAACAGCTATGAATGAGTCAAAATCATACCATTGGTTTTTTTCTATCAGATCAGCAAAAAAAAAAATGTTTTTTAGTGTGTCACAGAATTTTGTAATTAGTTTATGTGTGCTATGAGATGAAAAAGGTTGGAAATCGCTTGTGTAGATAAATAATGCCTTCTGTGAAGGATACCAAAATGTTATTGTTTAAAAGTAATGAGGTATTCTGGGTAAGCCTGGTAGTCATAAAATACCACAAATAAATTTGGATTGTTCACACGATCTGTGACAGTATCATACAGGTCAAGAGGATTTTGAGGATTCTTTGGAGGAGGCACAAGTAATGAATGATTTCCATTTGTGTACATTCCAGTAAGCACGCGCACATAGTATATATGCTTCTTCCCATTTGCGTCCGGTCTGGAGTAAGTATCACTGGCAGAATAACTGGCCTGGACAGCAAAGTAGGTTCCCTTTCCGTATGCCACAGCTGTAAAAAGAAAAACATTTTTAAGAATTTCAATTTGTCTATAATTTGATGTATTGACTCAATATGTCAAATAATCTACTTACATAAAAACCCTGCAGGGGTCGTCTTGGAAACGGCTGCGCCCTCCCCCAGCTGATTCCCAGAGGGCTGGTGAGGTTTCAGGCAGGAACCCACCCTCAGAGCAGAGCATGGAAGGACCAAGTCTAGCCTTCAAACCAGACCCTGACAGTAGGGAGGAGGCAGCCCCATTCCTCACAGAATCTGCTGTTGGATAGCTTGCTGTCAGTGCCCTGCCAGCACCTCGGACCCTGACAGGAGGGAGGAGGGAGCCCCATTCCTCATGGAATCTACAGATGGCCAGTCAGCTTGCTGTCAGGGGCCTGCCAGCTAGGAATCCTATTCACCTGCATATCTGTATAAAGTTTTAATACATGATATTAGAGGTCGTGGTGGTACTGTTTTACCCACAGTATCTACAGGAATTGCCGCAAATTTACTTCTCATCGGAAACACCTTGCATACCCAATATAAATTACCAATTCCATTAAATGAAACTTCAGTTTCTAGACTCAATATAGTGAAGTTGCTAAAACTGTTAAAAAGGCCCAACTTCTCATTACTGATGAATGCACCATGGCATCCAGTCATGCTATAAACGCCATAGACAGATTACTGAAAGGAATTATGAGTCTGAATATTGTATTTGGTGGGAAAGTTCTCCTTCTCAGAGGGGATTTTCAGCAATGTCTCAGTATTGTACTACATGCTATGCGATCAGCCATAGTACAAAGGAGTTTAAAGTACTGCAGTGTTTGGGGATGTTTCAGAAAGTTGTCTCTTACAACAAATATGAGATCAGAGGATTCTGCTTATAGTGGATGGTTAGTAAAACTTGGAGATGGCAAACTTGATAGCAGTTTTCATTTAGGAACGGATATTATTGAAATCCCCTGTGAAATGATTTGTAAGGGATCTATTATTGAAGCTACCATTGGAAATGCTATATCTATAGATATTAAAAAATATACCTAAACATGCAATTCTTTGTCCAAAAAATGAGCATGTTCAAAATTAAATGAAGACATTTTCGATATACTCGATGGAGATTTTCACACATATTTGAGTGATGATTCCATTGATTCCACAGGTGATGCTGAAAAGGAAAATTTTCCCATCGAATTTCTTAATAGTATTACTCCTTTGGAAATTCTGTGTCATGAATTAAAATTGAAAGTGGGTGCAATCATCATGCTATTGAGAAATCTCAATAGTAAAAGAGGTCTTTGTAATGGTACCAGATTTATTATCAAAAGATTACGACCTAACATTATCGAAGCTGAAGTATTAACAGGATCTGCAGAGGGAGAGGTTGTTCTGATTCCAAGAACTGATTTGTCCCCATGTGACACTGGCCTCCCATTTAAATTGATTCGATGATGGTTTCCCGTGATGCCAGCATTTGTGATGACTATTAATAAACCACAAAAACAAATTCTAGATAGAGTAGGCATATTCCTACCTGAACCTGTTTTTGCACATGGTCAGTTATATGTTGCTTTCTCTCGAGTTTGAAGAGTGTGTGACATTACAGTTAAAGTTCTAAATACTTCATCACAAAGAAAATTAGTCAAGCACTCTGAAAGTGTTTTCACTCTTAATGTGGTGTACAGGAAGATAGTAGAATAAGCTTAATCACTTTATCAGTCATTGCATCATCATTGTTTTTATATCATGTTTTTGTTGTTTCATGTCATGTTTTTGTCATTTTTATATCATGCCTCTATTGTTGTTATATCTTTTTGTTACTGTTTATTTATTAAGAAATTTATATATTATTTTCATAAACATTTTACTAATTTCCTTTCATCTCTCACACTTCTATTATAGAGAAAGGGCAAATAGCAGTATTACAATATCTCTGCTAATTAATTCCCTTTTAATGTGCACAAATTTCGTGCACCAGGCTACTAGTGTTAAGATAATGTTCAGTCCTTTCTAAAGCCTCCTTAAAAATAATGTGTGTGTGTGTGTGTGTTTTTAACTTTAAAAAATCATTCCACCACCTCAAAGTGCCAGTCAGTCCCTTTGGGATGAAACAAAGTGCATCTGACCTGAAACTTTGGCTGCACCCTGGCCATGAGCCATAAGGGAACACAGTGCAATCCGCGGGATCCCTCAGCCAGCGTGGCTTTTCATGGCTGACACCTCCTTTGGAGCAGCCATGGATTTACTTCCTTACCATTCTTTCCTGCATAACTGCGGTTAAAGCCATGTTGATTGACATGTGGCAAGGAGTCAGCATCTGTCCCATGGAAGAGCAGCTTCTCATTTTGTATATGGCCATTCTTGTCATCCATGGTTTTTTTCTTTATCTGGTAGGACTGCCAGAGACTTGGATTCTGGATTCTCTCAATCTGCAAATCAATAAGGAAAAATATTCTGTCAGTGCCAAGGGCCTGTGGCAGATACAGCAAATAAAACATAATCACTATTCTTTTTTTAATCCTCACCTGAGCATATGTTTAGAGAAAGGAAGGGGAAAAGAGAGATAGACATAGACATAGACATAGACATAGACATAGACATAGACATAGACATAGACATAGGGGTGGGAGGGCATGGATGTGAAAGAAACATCAATCTATTGCCTCCCATATGTGCCCAAACAAGACTCAAAATCACAACCTAGGTATGTGGCCTGACCAGGAATCAAACCCAAAACCTTCTGGTGTTCCGGATGGCACTCCAACCAACTGAGCCATCTGGCCAGGGCATGACCACTATTTTTTTAATAAACAAAAATTACTGTAAACAGCGAATTCAATGCCAGATGACAGCTCTCTGCATTCAGAAATCTTTTTAGATCCAGTATTTCACAAATCAGGGCCCGGGGGAAAAGTTGTTTTAATTTTTAACAGCGTTTATGCACCACAGGCAGCAAGCAATATTTGGGATCTTGGACAACCAAGGCAGCTCAACTCTGACTTCTTACTTTCACTGTAATTATTGTTCCTGTTGCAATCTATCCCTCTTTGTCCATTAGCCTCTCTCCCGCTTCAGTACTTTGCAGATGTTGGTTTACCTAGTGAAGGTCTAACCATGGGAGAAGCACTAAAGTGTCTAGGCGAGAAGGAAATTAGTTAATGAAAATTAATCTCTCATCCACTTCGAAGAGCGGGGCATGAATCCTGATGACAGGAAACCTGGCTATAGACCAAAGTGGTCATGCTTTTTCTTTTCTAATTTATTTTTCAATTAGTTTATATTCAATATCATTCTCTATTAGTTTCAGGTGTATAACAAAGTAGTTAAAAAATTATGTACTTTACAGAATGGTCCCCCGGCTGCGTCAAGTGCCCACCTAGTCCTACACCCATTTATCTTGATATTATGGGCTATATTTCCTACACTATAATCTACACCTCTGTGGCTATTCTGCAACTAGCAATTTGTACTTCTTAATCCCTTCACCTTTGTCACCAGGTCCCCCAATACTCTCTCCTCAAACAGCTATCGGACTGTCCTCTGTATCTGAGTCTATTTCAATTTTGTTTGTTTATTTTATTTACTAGATTCCACATGTAAGTGAAATCATATGGCATTTTTCTTTCTCTGACTTATTTCACTTAGCATAATCCCCTCTAGTTCCATTCATGCTGGCATAAAAGGTAATATTTCCTTCTTTTTTACAGTATTCCACTGTGTAAATGTTCTGCCACTTTCTTTATTTTATTTTATTTTTTAATATATTTTATTGATTTTTTATAGAGAGGAAGGGAGAGGGATAGAGAGTTAGAAACATTGATAAGAGAGAAACATCAATCAGCTGCCTTCTGCACACGCCCTACTGGGGATGTGCCTGCAACCAAGGTACATGCCCTTGACCGGAATCGAACCTGGGACCCTTGAGTCTGCAGGCCAACACTTTACCCACTGAGCCAAACCAGTCAGGGCTGTACTGTCACTTTCTTATCCTCCAATAAGAGGATACTGATGAGCACTTGGGCTGCTTCCAAATCTTGGCTTTTGTAAATACTGCTGCAATGAATATAGGGGTGCATATGTATTCTTTCAAACTAGTGTTTCTAGTTTCTTTAGATATATTCCCAGAAGTGGGATGATTGGGTCATAAGGCAATTCCATTTTTAGTTTTCTGAGGAACCGCCACACCATTTTCTATAGTGGCGACACCAATCTGCATTTCTAAGTGGACATGCTCTGACCATCCTCTTTGGGCAGTAATTCCAGGGCTGTGGTGAAAACTCCTTGGGTTCTGGATTGCAGATCAGCTTCAAAACTTCCCTAATCAATAGGCAGTGGTAGTTCCATAAAGTTGTCAGAATCTCCTTCTATTCTAAAGGACTCTCGGTTCTAATACTGTTACCTGCCATCCCCTGGTTGGTTTGTTTTTTCAGTTTTGGGACTCCTGTTTTTTCATTAAGATACAGTTTGACCTCCAGCTCAAAGTCTCTGCATTATCGTGCATTTTGTTGATCTGATTTGTGATTTTTAAAATTTATTTTTCTTTTTATCTACAATTACATTTCTAATCTTTAAACTGTCCACTTCCATGTTGTTTCTATTTACCTTAAATTTTGTTTCTTTTACTCATCTTCCAAAAGTCTTAAAAATTTCATCTTAGAGTTTTGAAATAATTCTTACTCCTCAGTCTTTTCATTCTTATTCCTCACCTTTTTTAGTATATGTGCTGCTCAAGCTAGCACCCAGCTTTCTGAAATCTAATAAGACAATTCCATTAATGTTAATAGCTCTCAAATCAACATATCACCAACCTGGATCTTAGACCCTAGCTCTAGAACATTTTCCCAGTGGATTAAAAATATCTCCACTTGATTATCTATCTGCTGAATCAATTTCCTAAAACTTAACTCATTATCTCTAAGTAATTATCTTCCTCTTCCTTCTCTTTTCTGACCTAGGTTCCACCACTCCCTGAGTAAACCTAGAGATAAATAGCAGTAAATAGCAATGTAGTCTGGCTGCACACAAAGAAAAGAATTCTTTCAAGAAGTTTTGAAAACAGTAATCTGATTCTATATTCCTAATGGGATAAATTGTAAGGTTAAAAAAAAACACTGTAAGTAAATCTTAAAACTTTACTTAACATAGGTTTATGTTAGCAGCAGGCTTCTGAGTGTAGTAAACTATTTGTATCAGACCAATCTTCTTGCCAACAACTATTAGAAGGGCTTGGGGGTGAGGCAGATAGCTGTCTAAAGGCAACAAGGATTTGATGGACCAAGTTCCATGATAGAAGGGCAGTGCAGAGTGAAAGGAAAAGTCAGAACATAGTAGGATAATGCCTTCAAAGTGCTTAAAGAAAATAACTGTCATCCAGAATTCTACCCCAGCAAAAGTATCCTTCAAAGAATGAAAGTGAAATGAAGAGATTTTCAGACAAAAACTTAGACTACCAGAAACATCACAACCAGCTCTACACCCAAAAGAAAAGTAAAACCAGGAGAATGATCCCAAGGGGTAGGCATGAAAATGCAAGAAAAATGGCCTGTGAACACTGGGGCAAAGGCAGATAACGCAAACCTGAGGAGCCTTCATTGGTCTCTCTGTGGTGGTTTGCTTCTTATCAACTCCAACTTTGAAGCCATACTTTGAATTTTTATTAGCTTGTTTCACAAAAGAAATATATGTCTTCAGTATTCTAATGTCATATTGCAATCTGTTACCTTGTAATAACTGACTCAAAAATCTCAGTATTAATGTCTCAGGAATTATGAGGAGCTGAGGAAAATCTAGAATCTAAAATCTAATTACCATGAAATATTCTAATTCTGGGTTAAAAATATGATAGGAAGGAAATATAAATGTATTTATCCAGGAACATGATATCCCTTATTTTCACCATTAAGAAACTCCATGTCATCAGAATGCTTACCTTCTCTATCTTGAATTGTGAGCAGGTCTGATTGAAGGCATCTGCCACTTTACTGTATTCTGGTTGGCCAGGCTGTAGCTCAACCAGACAGACACGCTGCTGCTTCATATCACTCCAGTGTCCAGGGATCTCAACTGCAAAGTAGACATTTGAGGACACTCTGCACCTGGAAGGCTCATCTACACAGTCCCCCTCCCTGGTATGCTTCAAAAACCAAATATGTGTGTTCTTGTTTTACAGTCTCCTGATTCATTGTATTCAATACATTTCTTATATTTCTAAGAGAATGTTTTTCAAAGCATGGACCACAGACCACCACAGAACCAACTTAATGCTTATTAAAACACACACACACAATCCATCAAATCAAAATCTCTGAGAGATAGAAGCTGTGTCCCTACATCTTCCCAAGTTTTGATCATGCCTAGATTCGAGAACTACTGGTGTAGTGTGACTACACTGCATATTCTGCTCAATCTCCAATCTGTCATAATTCAATAATCAATTATTTCCCTGCGATGTTTTAAATAGTTGCTACTGTCTTGTTTACAAATGCATGGATTTTTGCTAGCGTTCCCACCACATCTGTTCTTCCGTTATTCTTCACAACATCCTTAAGAGTTGAGTGGGTGGGTGGGTTTTGCTATGTGGCAGTTTGTGGTGGCAGCCCCATCTCCTCTTCTCCTAAATGAAATTTTATTCTTGAGTTCTCATTGCCCCAGGGTTGCTCAGGATGTGAGGAATTACTTCGCACTGATCTCCCAAAAGATGAGGAGAAGGTACTGAAAGGGAAGCCATTTTTACTAGTTTTCAGTGGGGGACTTCTGTGGTTGGAAGTCTGTCTCACCTCTATATGAGAAGCATTCCCTTCTCAGAAGCAGATCCAGTCAGAGAATCTGAGGCTGCTTCCTCTGTGTGTGTCCAGAAACTTTATTTTTAAGGCAGAGGAGAACGTGACTTCTGGGAGATCCTGCAGGCTCCCGAGCCTCTCTGGGTACCAATCATGCATGCTGTCTGAGCATGCTGTCTTCCCCCTTATGTTCTAAATAAAACCTTGGGCCACTAGTCTTTAAAGCCATGGCTGTCCCTCTCTGGACTGAAGCAGCCATTACCTCCCAGAAGAACTGGCTCCAGGAAGCTTGTGAACCACAAAAAGACAAGGTTTGGCTATGTTACCACTACGATGGTCATCCTCAGGATGTTGGGCTCGCCCAGGCTGTATTTTCCCCACCTTAATGTAAACTCCATACTCCATACGTTTCCTATTTTAATGCATAAGAGTTACTTGAATTCTATCTACTTGACTACAATGTTGATAGATATACAAAATAGTGGTAAGCCCAAAGTAAGTGTAAAATAGTGGATAACAAGTGTGAACGTTTGACTCACCTTGAGGTTTTGTGATACGCTGAATTTGTAAACTGTGTCCGTTTGCACCTGTAGCAATGCATGTTTTCACGTCCACTGTGTAGTTCTGATTATTAATTTGGACATCAACTGTTTTTCCATGTTTTTTTCTTGCCTCCTCCAATCTCATATTGGTTATTTTGTCAAAACAATGAAAAGAGTTATTGTCTTCATATTGCCATTCTACAAAGTCAGTGATATAATCTGCTCTGGATTCCTCCTCTTTGGCTGATCTAACTGTCTTGATCATTTCCTCAACTGACCTTCTAGCCTGTTCCACATCTCTGCTAATTCCTGAAACCTGAATCAAAGGTTTCTGACGGTCCAAGTCCACGATAATATTCAAGTCCTTCTGCAGCTTATTCAATTCCTGATATTCCTTTTCATCAAAGTCACTGATACATTCCTCTTCACTGGTGTAAAGACTCTGTTCCTTTTCCAACAGATTCTGTAGGCAGGAGAAGGCGTGTTTTACACATATTTCATTTTCACCACACACCTGAAAAATTGCTGATTCCGTTTTCTTCTCCAAAACCAAAGGCTTTTGTTTGGGGGAAGGTTGCTTTGAGAAGCCCAAAAATGCTAAGAAAGAAACACAAGAGAATGCAACAATTGTTTTGGATTGTAAAAGAAAAAAAATATTTAGCTATTAGCTATTTCTCTCTTTCTTTCACCTTTCCTCTGTTCCTCTCTCCCTACCTTCTTTCCTCCTCTTTTCTTTTATAGTGGCCATGCTGTATTTCACATTTGTAGGACATATTGATCTTACTAGGGGCCTGGTGCACAAAAATTTGTGCACTCTGGGGGGTCCGTCCTCCAACCTGTGCCCTCTGTAGTCTGGGACCCCTCAGGGGATATCCACCTGCTGGTGTGCCTGGCCAGCCTGGGTGAGGGGCTGAGGGCCGTTTTCAGGCTGCCCACATCCCCTTCAGGGTTCGGGTCCCTATTGGGGTGCCTGACCAGCCTGGGTGAGGGGCTGAGGGCCATTTACAGGCTGCCCATAGCTCTCATTGACCCAACATCACAGCGAGGTTGGCTGGAATCAGGTTTCTGGGGTTTATTTATCTTCTATAATTGAAACTTTGTTGCCTTGAGCAGAGGCCTAGGCAGGCAATGAAGCTTCCTATTTGCTTCAGCTCCGTGACTTCTATAATTGAAACATTGTTGCCTTGAGCAGAGGCCCAGCCGGCCTAGGCAGGCAGTTTCCTCCATCACTGGTGCAATGGAAGCCTCCTGTTTGCTCTAGCTCTATGGCTGCCGGCCACCATCTTAGCTGGGTTAATTTGCATATGGCCACTCTGATTGGCTGGTAGGCATGGCTTATGTGTAACAGAGTGATGGTTAATTTCATATTACTCTTTTATTAGATAATTGGAAGTGTGTACCTTTTGACCACTTTACCCATTTTGCCCACTCCCACCTCCCACCACCAATCTGGCAACCACCAATCTGTTCTCTGTATCTGAATTCAGATTTTTTGGGTTCCACATATTAGACTTACTATACATTATTTGTCTTTCTCTGTCTGACACTTCATTTAGCATAATTCCCTCAAGGGTCATTCATGTTGGTGCAAATGGCAGCATTTCCTTTTTTGTGACTGAATAATATTCCATCATCTATGCAGGAGTAGGCAAAAGTTGGTTTACAGTTGTTCACATGGAAAATCTGTACATATAAAAGCCTAAACGACTGTTACAACCAAATGACCTGCCAGTAGCTATGACATGCACTGACCATCAGGGGACAGGTGCTCAAAGCAGGAGCTTCCCTCTGGTGGCCAGTGCGCTCCCACAGCCAAGCCCCCATGACCAACCAATCGCCGGCCAGGCCAAGGAATTCCACCTGTGCATGAATTAGTGCACCAGGCCTCTAATAATATAATTTATAAGTAGTTATACAAGAATAAACTCAGTTTCACATACTCACAATTATAAACCTACTTTTGCCTTACCCTGTATATACCACATCTTCTTTATCCATTTATTTTGCCAATGGACAGTATGCTGTCTCCATGTCTTGGCTACCTCAATACTGCTTCAATGAACATGGGGCAGCAGACCTCTTTTAGTGATAATGATTTCATTTCCTTCAGATGGATACCCAGAAGTGTAACTACTGGATCATGTGTTAGTTATATTTTTAATATTTTTAGGAACCTCCTACTATTTCCCATAGTGGCTGTACCAGTTTACATTCCCAGTGCACAAGGATTCCCTCTTCTCCACATTTTTGTCAACACTTATTTTTTATCTTTTCCATAATAGCATTCTAATATGTGTGAAGAGATACCTCATTATTATTTTCATTTGCATTTCCCTGATGATTAGTGATGCTAAGAACCTTTTCCTGTACCTGTTGGCCATTTGTGTATCTTCTTTGGAAAAAAAATATGTCTATTCATATCCTCTGTGCATTTCTAAATTGGATTTTTTGAGGGGTTTTCTATTGAGTTGTATGAATTCTTTATATATTTTTTATATTAATCCCTAACCAGGTATATGATTTGCAAACATTTTCTCCCATTCAGTAGAAAAATATTGATGGTTTTCTTTGCTCTACAGAAGCTTTTTTGTTTGATATGTTCCCACTTGTTTATTTTTGCTTTTGCTGTGTGTGTTTTTGGTGTCAAATTTAAAAAATTATTGTCAAGACTGATGTTAAGAAGCTTATGCCTTATGTTTTCTTTTAGACGTTTTATGGTTTCAGGTCTTACATTCAAGTCTTTAATCTATTTTGAGTGGATTTTTGTGTATGGTGTAAGATAGTGGCCAGTTTCATTCTTTTGCATGGCTGTCCAGTTTTCCAAACACTATTTATTTTAACACTAGAGGCCCAGTGCATGAATTCATGCACAGGTGGGGTCCTTTGACCTGGCCAGCAATTGGGCTGATTGAGGCCTTCTCACCCAGTCCTGATCAAGGCCAATTGGGGCCAATCTGGGCTGGCCCCTGTGGGTGAGGGAGGTTGGCCTTGGGAGCACACTGACCAGCAGGAGGCAGCTCCTGCGTTGAGCATCTGCCCCTGGTGGTCAGTGCAGGTCATCGTGACTGGTCAACCAGTCATTCAGTCGACCAGTAGTAATGGTCACTTAGACTTTTATTTATATAGATATGTGTTACTGAAGTAGGTGTCCAACACTATTTATTAAAGAGACTACCCTTCCCCCACTGTATATTCTTGGCTCTTTTGTTATCAATTAATTGACCATATATGCATGGGTTTCTTTCTGGGCTCTCTATTCTCTTCCACTGACCTATGTTTCTGTTTTAACACCAATACCCTACTGTTTTGATTACTGTAGCTCTGTAATATACTTTCAAATCAGGAATTGTGATGTCTCTACCTTTTTTATTTTTTCTCAAAATTGCTTTTGCTATTTGGGGTATTTTGTGGTTATATACAAACTTTACAATTGTTTGTTGTGTTTCTGAGACAATTACATTGGAATTTTGATAAGGATTGCACTGAATCTGTAGATTGCTTTAGGAAGAATGGATAGTTTAACAATGTTAATTCTTACAATATGTGAGCACATAATATCTTTGCATTTATTTTGTCTTCTTCAGTATCTTATCACTGGTTAAATTTATTCCTAGATATTTTATTCTTTTGATACAATTGTAGATGGGATTGTTTTCTTAATTTTTCTTTCTGATAGTTCATTAAAGATTAGCTGATTCAAGGCAAACAGAAAAAGACAAATACCATAAGATCTCACTTCCAGCCCTAGCCGGTTTGGCTCAGTGAATGGATCGTCTGCCTGAGACAGGGCACATGCCCAGGTTGTGGGCTTGATTCCAGTCGGGGGCATACAGGAGGCAGCAGATCCATGATTCTCTCTCATCATGGATGTTTCTATCTCTCTCTCTCTCCCTCTCCCTTCCTCTCTGAAATCAATTTAAAAAAAATTTTTTTTTAATTTCACATGTGGAAGCTAAAAAAAAAAACAATTCACACTCATAGAAAAAGAGATCACATTTGTGGTTACCAGAGGTGGATTGGGGGAAGAGAAAAATGAAAAAAGCGGTCAAATATACAAACTTCCAGTTACAAGATAAATAATTACCAAGGATATAATGTACAGCATGATGACTATAGTTAACACACCTGTATGATATATATGAAAGCTGTTAATTCTAAGAGTTCTCATCACAAGGAAATAAAATCATTTTGCTTTCTTATTTTAAGACATGTATGAGATGATGGATACTAACTAAACGTATTGCAGTAACATATGTAAAGTCAAACCATTATGCAGTACACCTTAAACAGTGACATATATCAGTTATAGCTCAATAAAACCAGGGGAAGCTCATCAACTACTACAGAAAATAATGTAGAATTTCAGCTATTTCTCATGTGACCTCAACATTAGGAACATGCATTTCATAAAAATCAACAACTCACATGCAATTTTAGAGAGCATCGACTGTGAGGGGGCCTGAGAGCCTTCTCTTTTTTTCATGTTGGCACAAAACACATTCATTATTTGAGGCTGAAAGATAACAACTTTAACTTTTTTCACAGACCGCACAAGTCCTTTCTGGATAAAGTCTTCAATGGCATCCATTATGGCCTCAGTAACCTTATCTGGGTCTTGTTGAGCACGTCCTAGAAAGGCAAATAAAAATGACTGGAAAAATAAAGACCCAATTGGAAAAGGCTGAGGAATAAATTAGGGATTTCAATTCTCAGAGAATGCATCCACACACCCCAAAATTTTCACCTCCATGTACGTTTCTAACCATCCATCAGCAAACACTTTTGAAGCCTACATGCAGGGGAGAGTTCTTGCTCCAGGATGTCAAGAAACCAACAGCCCAACAGTGAAGAAAGGAAATCTAACTTTTGATGTCTGATGTTCATGTTGCTCTATTTAGCGGAGTCCAGCTCATTGTGTTTCTCTGTGTTACCAAGCACAGTTAATCTTTCTTGGCTCACTGGTGTTCTCAAAACATCCAAAGTAAAAGGTATTAATGCATATTGAATTACCAGGCTCTTCAAAGACAACAATTTTTATTTTTTATTTTTTTTGCTTAATCATCAATTGACTTTGCAATGTATCCTTTTCTTTGGGGACTTGATTTATGCTAAGATAATTTTGTAAGACACCTTGAGCTCTAAGCTATTTGTTATTATATATACTCTTTACATGCAAGTTATCATTGAACCTCCAAGAAGTCTTTCTTCCCACACTTGGTGAGATTTTAGCTGACCAGCAGGATCCAAGGTTGCCACCTGAGCAGGTCGTCTCCTAATTAAGCATGCTCCATACCTTTCTTTCCTCCAGCTTACTGCCTTGGTAAGATCATGGCAAGTTCCTTGAAAATTCTCATGAGAAACCATGGAACAGTCCCATATGAACAGCAGCCATCACATTGGGAGAGGGGAGAGCAGGTCACAATGTAGAAGTCCCCGGACACACCTGGTGTGATAGACTAAGGGCCCACGAAGTTTATGCCCATTGATGGTGCCCACCATTGTTATTGCAGAAGTAAGAGTAGACTTCTGTGACTTGGCTCTTAAGACAATTGTGGGAACATAGACAAACCCCATAAAACTAACCAAGAAGGTTTGTTCACGTTTTTTGGTTTTGTTTTTGATTAGATGAACAGGGAAAGAGGGAAATTCTCCTTTGTAGACCTGTGGTTATCCCATGATGTTTGGAAGAATTTAAAATAGGAGTATTTAGATATAGTCACAGACTTTCAACAAATATTTAATGTGTCCCATCAAAAGCTAGATGCTCATCTAGGCACTTAGGACACAAAGCATACAATATGTAAAGATGACTGGTGTTCAATAGGTGAAGTATGGAAAACTGAAGGAAAGCCTAGCTCTATGTAATAGGGGTGTGAGATGTGCAACCTCAGCTGGTGTGCTCAGGGAAATAGATCTGTTTTTGAGAAAAGTAAGTCTGGACGGCCTACCATGCCCATGGTGGGGGTATAGGAGGCACTGGAGCAGAGAACCCACGCCTAGATAGGAGGCTAAAATAAAAGGTTAGGCAAAGACAAGGGGACCAGAGCAAGGAGATACTTAGAAAATAAAGTCAGGAGGACCTAGGGACCAACTGCCTGTATACTTGGCCTGTGTACCTGACCTAATGTACCTTCTTGTACCCCTCCTCCCCCGCACACTTTCATGTGTATATCATGGGCACACAGTACTGCGGCTGTTGGTTCACATGTCTGTCTCACAATGTGGACCGGATGCCTTTCTTAGTCATCTTTCTGTCCTCCAGGCCTCAGCATGGTGCCTGGCACATGGCAGTCACTCAGGAAACATTTAATCAAACTAATTAATAAACTAATAAACACGGAAGTGATAAAGAGGGTAGAGTCAAGGATTCCAGATAGAAAGTGATATAATCAGGGGTATAACAGGAAGGTAAGTTTTTGGGGAGAAGACAGTGAATTGGGTTTGGAGTTTTCATTGAACTGGAGGTGCTTGCAGGAATCACTGACCACCCATTCTCTCCCTGAGGGCAGATGTCTGTAGGTACTAGGTAGAGCTTACTTTACAGCCAGAAGCTGTCTAGATCCCTCCCAGTCAAACTCAGCTCATAAACACCACTAAGGGAGAAAGCGTCCCCATCCATTAGTCTAAGGACCAGCTCAGGTGGTGATGGAGATAGGCAAAGACGATGAGCAAGAAGAACCTGATAATTTGCAAGGATGGGTAACTTTACTGAGGCTACACTTCTGGAGGGCCCACCAGGCCAGTGCAGACATTCAAACTTAGATTCCTGAGCAATGGTATGATCAACCCAGGGCCGAGTGGTCCCGCTCTGGAACCGGTCAGCCCCATTCTGCTTCAAGCCTGGGGGAATTTGCCTCCTCTGACCAGCTCTCTTAAGGGAGACCAAGCAAAAATTCCTAATCAATGCATAGAACTCAGGTTCCTGAGAAAAGAGCTCAAAGAGCATAGCCTTAGTAATGATAAACCCAAAGCTCATGTTTGTATATGGAGAATCAATCACACAATCATTATATACTTAGAGGAAAACAGGAAACTTGAGAGGCAAGTAGGCTGAGAAGAGAAAGGTGGTGAGTTGAGTTTCTGATCCATTAGAACTCACAGGGTTAAGGTGATTAAAAGGTTTCTGTGCAGAGATGCCCTAAGGCCAACCTGCAAGCTGCTGCTGAGAGAAGAGGCCTGGCAATGCTC
Organism: Murina feae; assembly: GCA_004026665.1. NCBI lineage: Eukaryota > Metazoa > Chordata > Mammalia > Chiroptera > Vespertilionidae > Murina > Murina feae. The sequence goes on from PVJC01002596.1 coordinate 36,762, forward strand.
ATCTGGGAGTCAGTTACAGGGAGGTGGGAGTCGATGCACTGATGTTCTCCATGGAGAGGGGATGGAGGGGAAGGTTCAGTACTAAATAATGCAGAATATAGAAGAGATGGAGCGTAACCGGTTTGGCTCAGTGGATGGAGCGTTGGCCTGCGGAATCCCCAGTGGGGAGTGCGCAGGAGGCAGCTGATGGATGTTTCTGACTCACTATCCCTCCCCCTTCCTCTCTGTAAAAAATCAATAAAATATATTTAAAAGAAAAGAGAGATGGAAAAAGAGAAAGGAACAGGTGAAAAGAGAAGGAGGGATGGCCATTCTTTCTCTTTGCTCCTTTCCCTTCCTCTCTCTTCCGCTCCATATTAGAGAGCAGATGTCTTGCTCATCCCCTCAGTGAGTGCCTTGGGGTGAGGAAGCTGCCCTTACTCAGACTCAGCATCAACTACATTCAAGTCAGCAGGAAATCAACGGGAAAGGGGACACCTAAGAATTTAGCCTTGAGAGGCTGCCAACCTGTCCCGATGGCTGGGAGGCAAATGGTCGAGTAATTCAGTTTTTCACACTCTTGCAAAACACAGGTAACTGATCTCTTCACATCCGCTCCACCAGCGACATGAATAATATTCTTGCACTTCAGTGATCCACCATCAGTAATTATATAACCATTGTTGGGCTGTTTAGCTAAGAAACACAAAACAAAAAGATGCAAAATCAGATGCTGAACCTACTCTCTGTTCACAAAGCAAAATGTCTGCTTCGGCAAATAAAGCATTTTACGCCAATAAGAGACTCCTGAAATACTACCTCTGATGAATCTTTCTTGCTTACCTTCTCTTTTTAGCCATGATCTCACTTTTCACTCCTCGTCATTTCTAATTCTCTATGAGTGGAACTCTTTAGTAAAATGTATGATTTTAAGATTAATATGTTGTCTCCCTCTCCACAGCCTCCCACATTCAGCCTTCCACTTATACTGCAGGACGGAAAAACAGCAGTGTGCCTTACCTAGGCGAGAACATTCTATTTCCACATTTTGTCCAGCCTTTTCCAAAATTGCTTTGGAGACCCCTACATGAGAACATCAACATATTTATAGACATGAATAAAGAATCAGTACAGTACACTTAGATCACAATGATTGCCTCATTATCTAAATGCTTTCCCCATCATTAAAGGAATCTTACAATCTGGGCATTCTTGATCAAAAGAAGAAAAATCCATGAAATAACTGTTAGGAAACCATGTCAAAGATAATTTTAAAATAATTAATTCATATTACAAACCAGTTTGGCTATAGCAACTGCAGAGTAGCCTGATTCTATCGACCCTCCTTCATGGGATCTACCGTGACCATTACTGTAGCAAAAGTCCTACAAGTAAAGTACCTGCTTTGTGATCAAATGTCTTTGTTGTTGAATTTACAATCACATCTGCCGTTTCTTTAGCAATATCTCCAGTGGCCACCTGGAGGGTGATGGGGCCAATTTTCATTTCGTGCACTCCTGAAGCAGGGCTGGTAACACTCCCATACAACCCTGAAAAGAAAAAAAAAATGGAGTTAATAATCAACTTAACAATAGCAAGAATGACTTAAGTCTCATGCTCCTCATATGTGGCCCTCCCATACAGTACTGCTCTCCCTCTCCATCCCAAACCCCGTATCTCTGGCCTTTAATATGGTCCTGACCTTTAGCCCCAAGGACAGTCTGTTTCTGAAAAAGCATAAAATACTAGTGCCCCAGTGCACAGATTCGTGCACATTGAAAGGAAATTAAATAGAAGGTGGCCGGAGGGGTGGGACTGGGTGAGATGGGCCAGACATACCCTGGAGCCAGCCTCCTGAGGTCCCTTATAGGCCCGCCCCACCTCGGGCAGCACTGTGACTTAAAGGGCATCTGGGGAGTGAGCGGGGTCCCTCCCGTAGGTGCAGTCCCTCGGCCTGGCTTGCAGGGATTGAGCCAAAACCAACTCTCTCACATCCCCCAAGGGGTCCATATTTTGAGAGGGCAGTTCTCGGGTGGCATATCTTGGAATCGGGCTCCCTCATCTCTGGTTCTGGGGTGTGTCACCTGAGAACCACCCCTGCCAAGTCAAGGCAGCTCAGGAGCTCCTGCATTGAGCATCTGCCCCCTAGTGGTCATTGCACGTCATAGCTACCAGTAGGACAGCCAGACAGTCACTTAGCCTTTTACATATATAGATAAAACATATCAAACGTGGGCTTCTGGTGCTGGCAAGATGAAGTCAGCCCATAAGAACCTATCTCTCCAACTGATTTCAACTAAAACAAGGGACAAATACAACAGCTACTAACTGAGGACTGAAAAGTAAGCAACAGCGGGCAGATTGGGAAGGGAAGTCAAAGCTTGAATTGGCAACCTGTAAAGAGGGAAGTTTTGAAATTTTCCTCTTTTCTCTCCCAGCTTTGACACAAGGCTGGCCCTAGTTGTGGAACTGCATGAGCAGAGGTAACAAGTTCTCAGAGGATCCCTGTGGCCAGAGGGTTGAGAAAAGGGGGCCCTGTGAGCTGGGATCTTCCTTAATCTCCTTTTTTTTTTTTTTGAGATCCAATTGAGCTTTATATAGAAATTGGCACAGCTTCCACTGGAAAAATGTACGTGTACATATACTTAATATTTTTTTGGAATCAAATATTTTTTATCTGATATTCTTTTTTTTAGATTATATATACATTTTTATTAAGGTATTACAAATGTGTCCTTATCCCCCTGTTATCCCCCCACCCCACCCAATCCTGCCCTCACCCTCACCCCCTGTTGCCTGCATCCATCCTCATGCTTATATGCATGCATACACGTCCCATATTGGTCTTTTTTTTAATCCAGGTCCTACCCCGAAGGTGACCCCAGTTGCAGAACTCCATAGTGACGCCACAGGGAGTTAAAGCTCTTAGAGACATTCTGTATTTCTATCCAGAAGATCCAGGGGGAAGGGCCCTTGTGGTCTGAAAAGTGTACATGGCTGTGGGTGGGAAATCCCTGTTATTTTTCCCTCTCTCCCCACTTTCCCCGAGGACAACCCTGATCACACAAAGTTATGCGGCAACAGGACAGGCAACTTAAACACCAAGAGAACACTGTCTCTCTGGGAAGAGGCCTAGAAAATGGGCTCCTGCAAGCCAAGAGTGTGAGGGGAGTTCTGCTGAGGGGATAGCTGGAGAAGGTGGGCCCCTGTCCTGTGTCGAACGGGAATAAATCCTAGGCCCACACGGAGCTGCACATGGGGAGCCATTCCCAGCAGCACAGCAAAGGCTCTGAGAACTGAAGTGACATGGGCACGCTGCCCACAGATGGTGAGACAAGACTGTTAGGATGAACTTGACTGCCTGCCTGCCTGCTAAAACAATTACCATTTCCCAGGAGATTTTTAACAAGACCCAAGTGTCACAACATAAACATGAAAACAACCAGCCTGTTACCCAAAACTGCTTGTCATACAAAGAACCAAGAAAATGTGAGCAGTTCTCAAGAATGAAGATACTCAATATAGATGCTTATGTCAAGATGACCCAGATGTTGGACTTATCAAAGATGTTAGAGCCCTGACCAGTTTGCCTCAGTGGATAGAGCATCAGCCTGCGGACTGAAAGGTCCCGGATTCGATTCTGGTCAAGGGCATGTACCTTGGTTGCGAGCACATCCCCAGTGGGGAGTGTGTAGGAAGCAGCTGATCAATGTTTCTCTCTCATCAATGTTTCTAATGCTCTATCTCTCTCCCTTCCTCTCTGTAAAAAAATCAATAAAATATATTTTTTTAAAAAGACGTTAAAGTATCTACTATAAGCATGCTCCCTGAAGTCACAGTAAATATATTTGAATGAATGGAAATAATGTGGAATGAGTGGAAAAACAGGAGTCTTTGCAGAGAAATATAAATTATAAATTAAGAATCAAATGGACATTTTAGCACTTAAAAATACAGTATCTGAAATTTTAAAGATTCATTGGATAGACTCAACAGTAGACAGAGAAATGAGTCTGTGAACTTGGATGCAGATCAATAAAAAATATCCAATCTGAAAAACAGAGGAAAAAAAGATTAAAAGGAAAAAAAGAACAGATCCTCAGGGACTGGCAGGACACGCTCCAAAGATTCAACAATCATGTTATTGGAGCCTCCAGAGGAGGTGAGAGACGAGTGCAAGAAAAGTATTTGGATAAATGACTGAAAAGTTCCCAAATGAAAGACATATATATTGAGATCCAAGAAGCCTCAGAAAACTACAGATAGGATAAAGTCAAACATGTAACAGCAAATTTGACAGAGAAGAAGCATTTGGTTGGTATTGTCTCTTTAAATGTGTCTATTTCCAAAAACACAGATCACATCATCCTTAGAAATTAGCAGCCTCATCACTACGTAAAGCCCTCTGTATAGATTATCTAACTTGGATTGCTTAATCTTCCGCTCAAGATTGTACAATCATGGCCAGTGTCTTGCATGCTCGGGTGTATGGAATATGATTTAATATCTCCTTTATTACAAAAATATTTTTTCATAAAAATCATCACTGCCATCTTTCACTTATTATTAACTAGTCATTTAGCAACTAGAAATAATTTCTTAATTTAATATTTTTTCTGAACCCCAAAAAAGAACAACAAAAAAAGAGTAAAATAAACTTAGGAAAAATGAAAAGATATCTTTACTGAACCTTGTGTATTCTGAGTCTTGGCAGTTTTGTCACTGATGGAATTTCCATTAGCTATTCTGTGAAATTCATCTGAAAATGCCTGGAAACACAAAGACAATTTTGATTACTACAATCCTTAGTAGATGAATGAATTTGATTCATCACAGCTTATGATCATGCATGCACAAATACTGACGAGAGAACATTTCTCAAAGTATTGTTATTATCATTACATATTTTTAAAGTTATAAAAATACATATATTATTTCTACAAATGCATCCCATGAAAATTGGGAACAAAGATATAAATCCAAAAATATTCATTACAGTACTTTTTATTAAAATCAAGAAGAAAATACAACAGTTTAAAATCCAATAGGGAAATGGTTAAATACATTTTAGTATATCCCTGTGTTAAAATATTTAGCAGCCATTAGGAATTGCATTTTCAAAGAGTAGTTAATGGAATAGGGAAATATTCACTTTACACTATTATATTATATTATTATATAATAATACACTATTATATTATATATTTAATTATATTATTATGATACCCCTTTGCAAAGTGCGTGTGTATAGAAGAAGACTAGAATGAAATATGACTAAAATAATTTATGCATTTTGCATTGTTCAAAATTTCTACAATGAATATGTATTTCTTTCATATTCAGTAAGAGCAAGTAAGTTGCCAGTTGTTAAAAATATAGTGTTAAGAGAAAGACAATCACACGAACCCAGATACTTCAGTTTTTAACTTCTTAATTGTACCAAAAAAGGAATGGCTAGTGGAGTAGTGCATTTTGAGCAAGAGACTGTATTTGAGGTTTAGTGAACCTATGAATTCCATTTCTTTGCCTGGTAGTGATGCTCCAAAATCATCACTATTTTGTAAACAAGCAACAGAGAATTTTGTTGGTAAAAAAACAAAAAGTACCAAGTAACATCTTGGCTAAAATGCTGATACAGTAAAAGAAAAGGACTGAAACAGATTATAGACTGAGGGTGTCCTACTCGTAGTCCTCCAGGGCCCAGGCAGGAAGCTACAAGTGTAGAGGTGAAGTGATGTGACTCTGGAGGACTGTACAACACCTGCCATTCAGCCACAGCAAACTGTCCAGACAGAAACCAATACCCCATGTGCCAGAATGTTTGAAATTTTAGGTCACAGTGCACATTTGGAGTATTATGTGAAATGTTTGATTTAAAAATATTAGCAACTGATTCAAACATTTTTAAAACTAGACCAAATAAAGCACACCCAGAGGCCACGTTCAGACCATGGGTTGCTGTTTTGCAACCTCTGTTACCTCTAAACATCTCAATAAGTTTTGTTGTTGTTTTTATGTGCAAATATAACCAAAGTTTAACTGTCTTCAAAAGTCTTCAGTGAAAAAGTGTCACAGCCATGTACAGACAATCAATACCACTTCCAGTGGCAGTGAAAAGACTGTAGAGACCAATCCTTCTACGGAATACTTGCGGAGGAACCGGAGCCTTTAGGAAAGGAAACGGTCTAGGGTTGCACAGCAATAATGAAATTGGAAGGTCCAGGTCCATGTCATAGGACTCGCTCTCCTATTGGCCCACTGAAAAAGGCTCAGCACTTTCTCTCTAATTGAGTTCATTTTATGTGTATGAATCTTAGCTCCCAGAGTAATTATGATGTACAGGAGGGGACGTATGTGCTACATACCCATCCCGTGATCCACATCACCTTGTTTAATGCAGGTCATTGTGGGGGTTGTTCAAAAAGCATTTATTGATGAGAAATTATATAGTTATTCAGACCAACTAAATGGACCATATTATCTTGCTCAAGTGGTTTGGTTGTCTGAATAGAATTTAGATTAGAATTGTTTGCTTCGGAAGAACTTAAAATAATATGGGAAGAAGGGCAATAAATGGAGAAGAGATAAAACATAGTAGCCATAGGTTGATAATTGTGAAGATGAATGATGGTTATAAGGGAGCTGATTATACTATTTTGTTTATGTTTGTACATGCTTGAAATTTTCCTAAATAAGAACCTACTTTTTTTTTCTATATCCATAACTTTGCTTGAAAATTTCCATGCTTCAACTAGCCTACAGTGCTCTTTTACTTTCTTGCATGGGAAATACATGAAAGAAACAACCTGTAAGACCAAGAAGACATTGGATACCATTAGGGCTCAGTTGACAAAATAACTAGAAATGAGTGAAGCTGTACCTGAATATTCTCGTGATCATTCGGGTGCAGCAGAAAGCAAACCTCTTGTAAAGCTGTTAGTTGATTGTTGCTACTAAATTTGAATACTTCTGAAATGATCAATTCAGCAAAAACAGTCTTAGGAAACCCCAAGTTGCCTGTTCCTATGGCTGGAAACGCAATTGAGTTTAAGGACAAGTTCTCAGTGATTTCCAAACATTTTCTGATTATGTCTTGCATGATCTGAAAAATACAAAGCACATCCTTATACATTTTTGCCTAGAAATGGGAGTTAGGGGGAAAAAAGAATTTAGCAACTTTGTGGTCTCTGTCTACTCCTTTTTGCTCTCAACAAAAAGCAGGCTAAGGGAAGTCAGAATGGGAAAGAAAAAATACAGGAAAAGAAAAAGAGAATGTAAGAAACCCTTCAAAAAGATTCACATGTACTTAGCAATGAAGGAAAGAAGCAAAGCAACTACTGTTCTAATTCTTTATGCTCTTCCATTCTTCATGCCCTCACCTTACCTTCCTCACTAAAGATGTGCTATCTTTGCCCAGCCAGTATGGCTCAGTGGCTGAGCATCGACCTGTGAACCAGGAGGTCATGGTTCCATTCCTCGTCAAGGCACATGCATGGATTGCGGGCTTGATCCCCAGTAGGAGGTTGTACAGGAGGCAGCCGATCAATGATTCTCTCTCATTGATGTTTCTATTTCTCTCTCCCTCTTCCTTCCTCTCTGAAATCAATTTTTTTAAAAAGATGTGCTACCTTCAATAACTCTTCCCTATCTTCAATAACTAATCTTCAGGAGCAGTCAGCTACACTAAAAGAAAGGGCCATAATGATGGAACCTGCCAAGAATGTGATGTTATTGCAGAAGAGAAACAGGGTGCAATTATTGAAAAGAGAACAAAGGGGTACCCAATTTCCCGGAGAATTTGAAACCAGACCCCACCTTGTGTGAAGATGTGTCCCCGTTTTTCCAGCCCGGAGCCACCACGTGAAGCACTCGGTAGCACTGCAGATTACAACCAGTGGTTTGAAGAATCGTGCCCACGTCAACAGTTATCCCTTGTCCAGCTGCGTTCAATTCCTCCTGCAGATTTGGCCCAGCTTTTGCCAAGAAGGCCCGAGAAAGGGGCCCACTATTAAGGATGAGGTCCTCAGGAATGGAGTTGACGACAACATCAGACTAAAGACAAAACCAACAATTTGTTTCAGATTCTAAAAAAAGCATTCATCGACGATTACTGTATTTGAGCCATCGGATTTGGCACAATGGGGACAACTAAAGATGACTGTTTCCAGAGACAAATACCACCCAAGACAATGTGTTATTAGATACTTAAATTTATGTTACACTCCAGGACAAAAGAGAGCTGTCAAAAAGTAGAATCACTGAATGAATCTAGAGGAAGTGCCATCAGTGGCCAGTGAGTACATCCTGTGCGATGTGGGCCTTTTGAGAATAGCTGAAGCCGGCAGGGAGAGACCAGGAAATCACTCAGAAAGGGGAACACATGCGTGGTGGGTGTGCGCTGTTGAGCTGATAGAATGGTTCTGCAGCAAAATGGTGCAAGCCAGGCTGGCAATGTTACCGTGGGGGTAGACTGCAGAGGACCTCACGTGCCAGGCCATCTGGACTTCCCGACAGACAGTGAGAAGCTATGGAAGGTTTTCCAGCAGGACATGGGAGCACATCAATCAGCTAGAGTAAGACACCAAGAGGAGAGAGGAGAAAGCATGTGACTAAATCCTTTTCAAAGCTGCCCTGCATGGGTCACGGGGAAAGAACACAGGGCAAGTACTATGGCATCGGAAGCCAAACCTCTATGGGAGAAAAAGGAATGGAAGACATACCTTACTATTTAGTGTTCAAGGTAGACAAGGAATGGAGCAATCGAATTACTAACTTGGAGTCAAAAGAGTTTCTTGTTTTTGTATGTGTTTTTTTAATGAGAAACAACATCACTTTATAATATTTTTTAAATAGTGCCTGAACAAATTCCAATCATGCCTCTACCATTTGTTAGCTGTGAGAGTTGGGCAAATTACTTAGCCCATCTTAAGTCTCATTCCTTCATCTCTTTGACAATAATAATAACCCTGGGATCCACCTCGTGGCATTGAATGAGAAAATGCAAGCCAAGCACTCAGCCCAGTGCATGGCACATACTAAGTAATCATTGTTAGCAATTATTCTTGTAATTATCATTTAAGATTATTATATAAGGAAGATGACCCACAGAATGGGGAAAAATATTTGCAAATCATAATCTGGTAAGGGACCTATATCCAAAATACATAAAGAACTCTTTAAATTCAGTAATAAAAAGATAACCCAATTGTCCTAGCTGGTTTGGCTCAGTGGATAGAGCATCAGCCTGCAAAATGAAGGTTTGATTCCAGTCAAGGTCACATGCCCGGATTGCAGGCTCCATCCCCAATAGAGGGCGTGCAAGAGACAGCCGATCAAGGATTCTCTCTCACCATTGATGTTTCTATCTCTTTCTCCCTCTCCCTTCCTGTCTGAAATCAATAAAAATATTTTTTTTTTTAAAAAAAGACAACCCAATTTAAAAGTGGACAAAGGATCTGAATAGATATTTCTCCAAAGAAGATAGGTAAATGGCTTTCCCTAGGAATCTCTTCCTCAGGCCTGCCCACAATCCTCTAAGGAAGGAAGTAACAACATCTGGCACAGCAGGGGCTTCCAGAGCTATTTCCATTAGTTAGAGGCTGTGTTGAAAACGTTGTTAAATATGTTTTTAAAAAACACATGACCCCCCTGGCAGACCTACAATAATTGTCCCCACATAATACTCACACCACTTCCAGGTACAGTTTCTACTTTCTTCCCATAGCTTCTTACCAGTGCTGGGTGCTGATTGGCCCTCAGACTCAGGCCTCAAAGGCTCGACTTGGTTCAATTCCACTGACAAGATTCCTGTCTTCTGTCCTCACTCTCCACTCTAATTTTTCTATATCTGCTATCAGTAAATTTGATAGGAAATTAACCTCAGATTTGCCAAAATATGACCGGTATGAAGGCCCTGAATAAATATAGAGAGTTTTGTAATTGTAGGCTGTTATTGTGGATTTTCACATTTACTGGGAACCTGGTGATCAGAATATACTTCCAGGTCCCACAGAAAACTGGCTACTCTCTATCAGTAAATGCGGTGGTGAATTAGCCCAATTTTCAAGGAATCCTGTTTCTAGGTCAGCATGGAGAGCATGGGATTCTCTCCCTAATTCTCCCTTGATCCTAATCTTGCTTTGGCAACAGACTCCCTGGAGTTGCAGCACCTAGTGGGTGCTCTGTAAAAAGGGACACTCACCATAGCATTCTGCACATCTCCTTTCACCAACAGGATCCTCAGACCGCCTGGGCACAGCAGCATTTGTCTGTTTCCATCATCGTTTCTCGGGTCTGGCTGGACTCCTGCGGATACACTGGGCTGGGAAGCAGTACCAGCCTTGCTGTTTTTAAACACCGTTTTCACCGTTTCAGCAAAGGCCTCAACAGTCTTCTCAGCTAAATCCACAAGGTAAACCTCTTTCAAGGTACATCCAGCCCAGTTATACTGGAAGGTTTCCTTGATGGCCAAAACAATGGTCTCCACACACTGGGATAAGGGAAAGCCACCGTCTCTAGAACTAATGGCAGGGATGGCTATGGATTGGTACTGGTATTTAGCAGCCAAATGGAGACTCTTTTTCACTGCTTTCTTTAACTGTAACACACACCCCTGAGCATCATTGCTGTTCCACTTGGGTCCTACTGCGTGGATCACCTGGCGGTATGGGAGCTTTCCTGGTTTCGAGATGGCGGCGTGGCCAGTTGGGATCTTACCCTTTTTCTTCACTATCTGGTCACAGTCTGCTTGGAGCTCAGGGCCAGCAGCCCTTGCAAGAGCAGCAGCCAGGCCCCCACTGAGTCGGAGGTCCTCATTTGCGGCATTCACCACCACTTCAACAGGAAACCGTGTCAAGTCACCTTGCTGTACAATCAGCGAGACTCCAGGGGCCAATTCTGTCCGACAGGCGCACTTCTGCCCATCACTGCCACCTCCCTCCTTCTTTCCTTCATTCTGCAGTAGTTCCACAAAACAACCCAATGACCGTACCTCACGTTTATAATACCATGGTTTATCCTGGAAGGACCAGCTGGCTCCTGGCGTATCAATACTGATGGTTTTAACACACACTGAGTCCCTGGCTTGCTTGAGGATGTTCATTCCCTCCAGGACTTCGGCCTTTGAGCCAGTTAGTAAAATGCCTTTTGGTTTGTTCCTAGAATTGAAATCTACCTGAACATTTAGCTTGTTCACCTTTATCTTTTGCAAGAATAGCTTCTTCTCTGCCTTTAAATAATCAATAACTAAGGGAGGCTTTACTTCAAGGAATCTCTCTATTTTCATGTTTTTTTCCACAAAGTCAGAGAGGAAGGTGTAGATTTCATTTACTTCTCTCACGCAGCCTGCAACAATGACCTCAGCTGTGGTTCCTGAAGTTAACTCATTGATCGTTACAGTCTTTGAGGAGGAATTATATTTCTTAGGCAAATTGTTAGTGATCCCTTTCCATTTCTTGCTGTTAAGAACTTCCCGGTCCTCAATGTCTATGCGCTTATAACTTAAGGCACTGACCATTTGCCTCTCAGCGTCTAAGAGGACTTCAGGAGAACAGCCGGTTAAGAAAACAGTTGTGCCCTCCAGCTCATAAACTGCAAGAATTTTCTGTGCTATCAACAGAGACTTGGAGAGTTCTGAACAGCTGACCTGTTGCAAAAACTGCAAAACCTCAAGGGGAAGCTGAATGCTTTTCTGAACCATGGTGTACATCTTTTCCTGGACTTCACACTTTGCTCTATACACATCTATACCGAGTCCTTTAAAGCACATGTGTTGGGTGGCTCTGTCATAACAAATCTCTGTCTCCGGGTACTCCCTGTGGAGATGCTCCAGTACACCACTGTGGCACAAAAGAGAATACTTTCTTGGAGAAATAGCCAGTCTCTCCTTCAAACTTTGCTCTTCTCTTTTAATTTTTTGAGTGGCGTCTTCTATTAATTCCTTGATGTATGGCTCAGTGTTTTGTACATCCTCTGATTTCCCCACTAAGGTTACAATCTCCTGATCTGTATCAAACTCGATCAAAATTCTTTCATCTTCTAAGTCATTTTTTATAATGTCCCACACTACTGGCTCCACTTTAAATGTGGTAACTTTAAATCTAGACCTGATGCCGAAGAAGGCTGTGGAAGCATCTTTCTTCCAGTTCTTGATTCTTTTTCTTCCTTGATTGACTAAGGTGACTGCAGGTCTGATGGTAACTTCACCATTGAGTGGGGACCATGTTAGCTCACAGTGAGAACATCTCACTTCTTCATTTATCTCCTCAATCAGATGATTCCTTTTGTGTAAGAACTTCCATAAAGAAAGATCCAAAGATTCTTTAAATGGTGCTGGAAGCTTGATCAGAGGCTTCTCCTTTCCATACAAAGCTGTGCCCAAGGAGGTATAGTATGGGAACAAGGAGAGCGGCATATTATTGAGGTCAAGCTTCTTGGTCATGATGGTGTCTAACACTTAAAAGGAAAGAAATAAAATAAAGTAACCCCAGGGTAGTGTGTTTCAAATGAAAACAAACAAACAAAACTTTCCTATTGTGCGGGATGGGGGGTAATCCTATGTTTGTAGAACTTCACTGTTACAACATAGTATTAAAAGGGCAGCTGTACTCTCAAAGTGCTCAATTATAAATAGATATGTATTAACACTGCACAGGTATCCCTTGTGTAATGGACTAATTACTTTCTGGCCAAGATCACTGTATGGTGAAATTCTGTTATGTAAATTCTATTTTCTGTTTTTGTCCTAACACTGATATATCACCACCAGGTTAGGAAATAGATATGACTTTGGTCACCAGCATGGAGGTACCGCTTGCGCCAGTGTAAAGAATATTTTGGTGCGTAAAGCCAACCTTATCTAAGAATCATGCTATGTGCTGTTTCTTGTGCTTCTCATAATTTTAGGTTTCATAGATGACTTAGAATCCGTTATTACTTCTCAGGGGAGGAGCATTACAATAATTATCACAACTTACTAAGTGTCAGACACTATTCTAAGTGCTTTACCTATATTTAATTAATTTAGTCCTCATGACAACCCTTGGAGATAGACACACTATTATTATCATCACTATTTACAAATGATAAAACTCAGGCTACCCTTAGCTGGTTTGGCTTAGTGGATAGAGCATCGGCCTGTCGACTGAAGGGTCCCAGGTTCGATTCTGGTCAAGGGCACATGCCCGGGTTGTGGGCTCGATCCCTGCTGTGGAGTGTGCAAGAGGCTGCCATTCAATGATTCTCTCTCATCATTGATGTTTCTCTCTCTCTCTCTCTCTTCTCTGAAATCAATAAAAATATATAAAAATTAAAAAAAAATTTTTAAAAAGAAAACTCAGGCTAGTAAAAATTAGTTAACTCGAATAGAGTCATGTAGACTGCAAATACCTGAGCTAGGATTCAAACCAGTATGTGTCTGAAACCAAAGCCCACACTCTTGCCCTTCTACCACGGGTTCCAAACCAAGGTCATCCTCAAAGTCATCAGAGCACAGCCCAGAGACTGATTCAACAAGTCCTGCACCTCCCCCATCCCCACTACAATCAGTCTCTTGCCACTTTTACTGGGACAGTCCCTAGGATGGTATATGAGCATGTCTGTGTGTGGGTGGAAGGATACTCTTCCCCCCAAATCTCATTTTGTGGTAGTTATTAGACAGGTACAAGGAGTCTAAGAAGGAAAGGAATTAGAATGAATTCTAGTAACAACTTGGATTAAAATAGCATCCTTGTGGAAAGATGTTAAAAAATAACTTCACTTGTGTTGATTGGATCCTGGGCCTTGAGCCAGACATAATGAAAAGAACATGGCCTTCAGAGATCCAAACACATAGCCTCAACTTCCCCACGTGGCCCCGTATGCGCTACAAGCCTGGGCAGTACCAGTGACCACTAACACTGACTGAGCACCCACCCTGTGCCAAGCACTTTGCAGATATAATTTCATTTAATCCTCATAATGTTCCTGCGAGGAAAGTAATAGCAGGAACTTTGTCTTACACATGAGAAAACAGAGGATTTGGTGGGTTAAGTAACTTGTCCAAGATCACAAAGCTAGTAAGCACCAAAGCCAGATTTGAACTTGGATCTTTCTCACCCAAGAACCATCAAAGAGATCTTAAATTTTCCATCCCATTTCCTCTTCTGTAAAGAAAGAATAACTACATCTAACCATGCAGGTTATTATGGGGATTCAGTGAGATACTATGGCAGAAAACAGCAAAAAATCTCATATGCAATAGGTGTTTCATAAGGGTTTCTTTCCTTAAGATTTTGTGAATCAGATTTGGGGAAATTGAACCAAATAATTTCAGAGTGAAGTGCCTAACATTCATCTCAAACAATCTAATATAATAAAAGAATGATATGCAAATCGACCATTACCTGAGACACCTAAGCCACGCTCACCAGCCAAGCCACGCCAACCAGAGCAGCTGTATGCAAATTAGCCCAGCCAAGATGGAGGCCGGCAGCCATGGAGCTAGAGCAAACCAGAGGCTTCTGTTGCAACTGCCTGCCTAGGCTGGCTGAGCCTCTGCTCATGGCCACGCCCACCAGCCAATCAGAGCGGCTGTATGCAAATTAACCCAGCCAAGATGGAGGCTGGCAGGGCTCCGTGGCCGGCATAGCTGTGCCAGGTATGTCAGCTCAGTGGGGGGGGGGGTCCAGCCTGGGGCCTCCTTGGGGCATCCAGGAGCGCCCGTGCCAGGTCCACTGTCTGGCTCCACCCCCCAGGGGCCTCCACCAGGCGTGCGGGAGAGCGGGTCCTCCACAGGGCTTGCAGGAGCAGCCATCCTGGGTTCGCTGACTGGCTCCACCCCCCGGGGGCCTCCTTGGGGCATCCAGGAGTGCCTGTCCCGGGTCCACTGCCTGGCTCCACCCCGGGGGCCTCCTTGGGGGCATGCAGGAGCACCTGTCCAGGGCCCACTACCTTCATCCGCCCCCCAGGGGCCTTCACAGGGCATACGGGAGCATCTGCTGCACAGTGGAGAGAATTCGAAGCCAGTCCGCCGCCCAGCTCCACCCTGGGTGTGTTCGCTCAGCAGCAGGGCCCCACCGAGGGATCCTGCACCAGCGTCCGCCCCTGGCTCACCACCCAGCTCTGCGCCAGGTGTGTTCCCTCAGCGGTGGGGGCCCACCAAGCATGTGCGATCATGGGCCCTCCAGTGGGAAACGTCCAGGCCTGCACTCACCAGCCCTCCCACCCCCCAGTGCACGAACCCTGAAGGGGCTGTGGACAGCCTGAAAATGGCTCTCAGCCCCTCACCCAGGCTGGCCAGGCATGCCAGCAGGTGGACATCTCCCCTGAGGTGTCCCAGACTGCAAAAGGGCACAGGCTGGGCTGAGGGACCCCCAACCCCCGAGTGCACAAATTTTTGTGCACTGGGCCCCTAGTCTACATATAAAACAGTATTGCTAAATAAATTCTGTTCTTAACCCATCTTTTTCTACAGTTTGCCTCATATTATTGGTAACCCACCATAAGTGGTGAAATATCCCACAAGAAAAATTCATGTTATAAGTGAACAGGAAACTGGGGAAAAGTGGAGAACTTAAAAGCATTGATTATGGGCCCAGACTGCCAAGGTTTAAATCCTGCCTCTGTCACTCACTAGCTGGGGAACGTTGGTCAAGTACTTTGACCTTTCTGTACCTCAGTTTCTTCATTTGTAAAATAAAGATTACAATAATAGCAATGCCTGTAAAGCAATGTCTATAAATCCACTTTGTAGCACTCTGCAGAGTTCTGCAAATGTCCAGAGTGAGAAAGGGGAAGCCAGTGTATCTCAGACCCTGAAAAACAGGGAATGAGCAAGGTTATGAAGGAGGCATGACCAA
Source organism: Murina feae (assembly GCA_004026665.1). Lineage (NCBI taxonomy): Eukaryota > Metazoa > Chordata > Mammalia > Chiroptera > Vespertilionidae > Murina > Murina feae. The sequence goes on from PVJC01002596.1 coordinate 52,577, forward strand.
CATAGTCAGATGGTTCAAAGATGTCAAATGAATGGAACCTCTGAAAGGATCCTACTGTTCACAGGTATAGCTCGGGTATAAAATAAACCTCAAGAGACTTGGGAAGAAGGCAGCTGACAGGATTGAGGTAAGGGGGAGGGTGTCAGTGAGTGAGGGGGTATGTGGGTCTGTGTGCTGTGTGTTTGAGTGAGTGAGGGATAGTTGGACACTGCCAGAGTATCAGGAGCTAGCAGACCAGGATTTCTTGGACAGGAAGCCCCTGGCATTGATGCAGGCACTCCCCAGGCTGCCGGACTCAGGCACAGAGCTCATGCCATCTTGAACAGGGAGCTGCCTCCTCTAGGAACTCAACATCACGATCACGATCACTGGCCTTGGACACTGCCTGGGATCCTGCAGCCACAACAACCAAAATGCTGCTGCTCCGCCCTCAGACCTGTAGACTCTAGGACATCCACCTCCAAGGGCGCATGGTTCCCGCAGCAAAAACTCAGACTTTCCCCTCCCCATCTGATGGCCTACAGATACCATGGTCGCAATGCTCCAGTGTGCAGGTCCTCCAAGTCTGCCACTCAAGCAGGCAGCCCCCAGGTGCCTCTGTGAGCCTCCACTGGGTGCAAGAGCATATCCAAACAAGGGCACAAGGCTTCTGCAGCAGTAAGTGGGACTTCCCCCTCCCTGGCAGCTGACCTCCAGACAGGAAAGTTGCACTGAACCAATGCACAGGTTCCCCTGAGTCTACTGACCTGGCAGGCACTCCCAGGGTGCCTCTGTGAACTTCCACTGGGTATGCACATACCCAACTAACGGCACAAGGCCCAGTAACAAAACTGGCTCCTCCCCCTCCCTGGCTGATGACCCAGCATGCGGGGTTCCCTTTGTGAGCCACTGGGTACATGCCTCTCCAACCAAGGGTGCACAGTTCCCTCAGCAGAATCCATGACTTCCCCCTTCTGGCTGCCTACTTCTGGACACCTTGGTGAGTTACTGAGGACTCCCAACACTGTTCCAGCCACAGACTATGAGACTCCCACATCCCTAGCTGCTGGCTCCTGACCCCTCGTGACTCACAGAGGGAAATCACCTTGGCCAGAGTCCCACTGCCTCTACCGCAGAGTACAGGACAGCTGCTCCTCACCATCATAGGCTCTGAGATCCTCATAGTGAGTTGCAGAGTGAGACTACCCCCAGCAAGAGTCACACAACAACAGCCAAAGTCATAGTACCTGAGCCTCAGGCCCTGAGATGCTTCCTCTCAGGCTGTGGACTCCAGGAACTCACAGTGAACACATTCCAGTGAGAACTCAGGCAACCCTTTTTACAAGGGCCAGAACCACAATCACATCCATAACAGCTTGCACAATGAAGCCGGGGTGAGTCATGTTGCCAGACAATCCGTGGCAAGACTTCATCCATGAACCAAAAACTAACATTTAAGACTCAAATATATCAGGAGAACCCAAGTAGCTCAAGTAGGGGCTCCACTACATCACCAAGCCCGGGGAATTTGAGATTCTGCACCACTGGGTCCCCAAAATCATCAACTACATAGCACCACCCCCAAAAGAACCTAGGTAGTAAAGCAGTTGTATCTAAGACATAGAAACAATTAAAACATTACAGCAAAAAATGGGGAGACAAAAATACAATCTCCAAAGGAAAGAAAAGGAGGAATCACCAGAGAAGGAATTAAATGAGGTGGAGACAAGTAACTTGTCAGAGAAAAAAAGCAGAGTAATGGTTATAATGATACTTAAATGTCTGGCTGGCAAATACACATAACTCAATGAGAATTATAAGGAGCTGAATGAGAATGTCACCAACATGAAAAGGAATCAAGAGGAAATGAAGAATGACATAGCTGCAATAAAGCACACAATGGAAGGCTTCAACAGTAGACTAGAAGATTAAGTAGAAAAAAAACCACACAAACATAGCAGCAACTGGAAAGAAAACTTAAAAAGCAGGAGGAGAACCTAAGAGAGCTTTCAAACAATATGAAATGTAACAACATCCACATAATAGGGTTGCCAGATTAAGTGGAAGCAGAGCAAGGAATAGAAAACCTGTTTGAAGAAATAATGACAGAAAACTTCCCCGATGTTGGGAAGAAAAACACCCAAAAAGCACCTAGACTCCCAAATAAGAGGAACTCCAAAAGACCAACACCAAGACAAATCATAATTAAATTGGCAAACATCAACAACAAAGTAAGAATTCTAAAGGCTGCCAGAGAGAGACAGAAAGTTACCAGCAAGGGATCTCTCATTAGAATATCAACTTATTTCTTAATAGAAACACATCAGACCAGAAGGGAATGGAATGAAATATACTAAGTGATGCAAAGCAAGGGACTGAATCCAAGAACACTATACCCAGCAAGGTTATCAATAAAAATTTAAGGTGAAATCAGGAGCTTCACAGACAAAAAAGGACTAAGGGAGTTTATTACCAACAAGCCATTAATGCAAGAATGGATAAAGGGACTGCTATAAAAAGAAGAAATAGAAAGGGAAGAAGGAACACAGGTATAAAGAATAAAAACGGCCCTAGCTGGTATGGCTCAGTGGATAGAATGTCGGCTTGTGGACTAAAAGTCTCAGGTTTGATTCCAGCCAAGGGCACATGCCCAGGTTGTAGGCTCGATCCCTCCCAGTCGGGGGCGTGCAGGAGGCAGCCAATCAATGATTCTCTCTCATCATTGATGTTTCTATCTTTCTATCTCTCTCCCTTCCTCTCTGAAATCAATAAAAATATATTTTAAAAAAACACAACATAACAAAAACCACACAGCTGGCAACACTTTATAAAAATTTTTTAAAAAGAATAAAAATGGCAACTAACAATTACCTATCAATAGCGACCTTAAATGTAAATGGATTAAATGCTCAAATCAAAAGATAGAGTGTAGCTGAATGGATGAGAAAACATGACCCATATATTTTCTGTCTACAAGAGACCTACCTTAAAACCAAGGACTCACACAGATTGATAGTGAAGGAATGGAAAAAAATTTTACAAGCAAATGGAAATCAGAAAAAAACTGGGGTAGCTATACCTATATCTGACAAAATAGACCTCAAAGTGAAGGCCATAACAAGAGATGAGGAAGGCCACTTCATAATACTAAAGGGAGCAATTCTACAAGAGGATACAACTCTGATAAACATATATGCACCCAATACAGGAAGACTCAAATACATAAAAAGAAAATTCTGAAAAATATCAAGGGAGAAATTGACAGTAGTACAATCATAGTAGGGGACTTTAATACCCCATTGACACCACTGGATAAATCCTCCTAACAATAAATCAGCAAAGAAACAGAAATCCTAAATGACTCACTAGATCAGATGGACTTAATTGACATCTTCAGAACATTTCACCCCAAAGCTACACAATATACATTCTTCTCAAGTGCGCATGGGGAATTTTCAAATATAGACCACATATAAGAACACAGAAAAACTCACTTCAAATTCAAGAAAATAGAAATCATATCAAGCATCTTCTCAGATTACAAAGGCATTAAAATTAGAAATCAATTACAATAAAAAAATGAAAAAAATCAAACACTTGGACACTAAATAGCATTAAACAATGATTGGGTCATAAAGGGATCAAAGAAGAAATAAAAAGCATACTGGAAACAAATGACAATGAAAACACAACAATCCAAAATCTATGGGACACAGTGAAAGCAGTCCTGAGAGGAAAGTTCATAGCTCTACAGGCCTACCTCAAAAAACAAGAAAAAATGGTAATAAATTATCTAACCCTGTCACTTAAAAAATTAGAAAGAGATCAACAAAAAAGGCCCAGAGTAAGCAGAAGGAAGGAAATTGTAAAG
>PVJC01002596.1:56526-77929 GCA_004026665.1 Murina feae
CCTAGAAAAATACAAGCTTCCAAAACTCAGTCAGAAAGAATCAAAAAAACTGAATAGGCTGATAACTACTGATGAAATTGAAACAGTAACCAAAAAACCACCAGCAAACAAAAGCCCTGGAATGGATGGCTTCACAGGAGAGTTTTATCAAACATTCAAAGAAGAACTAAAACCTATCCTCCTCAGACTATTCTAAAAAATTCAAGGGGAAGGCCACTTCCCAGTTCTTTCTACCAAGCCAGCATTACCTAATCCCAAAACAAGTAAAGACACTACAAAGAAAGACAATTACAGGCCATTATGCCTGATGAACATAGATATTAAAATCCAATAGTAAATCGGATCCAGCAAGATCATACACCATGACCAAGTGGGATTTATCTCAGGGATGCAAGACTGGTACAATATTCACAAATCAATAAACGTGATACATCACATAAATAAATTGAGAGACAAAATCACAGTCATATCAATTGATGCACAAAAGCATTTGACAAAATCCAACACCCTTTCTTGATAAAAACCCTCAGCAAAGTGGTAATAGAGGGATCACACCTCAACATAATAAAAGCCTCATATGACAAACCTACAGTCAACTTCATACTCAATGGACAAAAACTAAACTCATTTCCCCTGAGAACGGGAACAAGACAGAGATACCCTCTCTCACCACTCCGGTTTGACACAGTACTAGAAGTGCTAACTATAGTGATCAGACGAGAAGAAGAAATAAAAGGCATCCAAACTGGACAAGAAGAAGTAAAATTGTCCTTATTCACACATGACATGATATTGTACATTGAAAACCCTAAAGACTCCATCAAAAAACTACTAGACTTAATAAATGAATTCACCAATGTAGCAGGATACAAAATTAATGCCCAGAAATCTATGGCTTTTTTATACAATAATGAATTCACAGAAAGAGGAACTAAAAAAAAAAAAAAAAAAAAACAATTCCATCTACCATTGCAACAAAAAACTAAGATACCTGGGAATAAAATTTAACCAAGAAGGTAAAGGCCCTATACTCAGGAAATTACAGGACACTGAAAAAAGAGATAGAAGAAGACATAAACAAATGGAAGAATATACTGTGTTCATGAACTGGTAGAATCAACATCATTAAAATGTCCGTACTACCCAAAGCAATCTATAGATTCGATGCACTCCCCATTAAAATACCAACAGCATACTTCAAAGACCTAGAACAAACTCTCCAAAAATTCATCTGTAATAAAAAATAGACCCCAAATAGTTGCAGCAAACTTGAGAAAAGAAGAACAATGTTGGAGGTATCACAATATCAGATATCAAGCTATCTTACAAAGCCACTGTTCTCAAAACTGCCTGGTACTGGCACAAGAACAGGCATATAAACCAATGGATAAGAACAGAGAACCCAGAAATCAACCCAGTTCATTATGCTAAATTATTATTTGACAAAGGAGGCAAGAGCATACAATGGATTCAAGACAGTCTCTTCAATAAATGGTGTTGAAAAAATTGGACAGATACATGCAAAAAATGAAGCTAGATCACCAACTTACACAAAAATAAACTCAAAATGGATAAAGGACTTAAACATAAGATGGGAAACCATGAAAATCTTAGAAGAAGCCATAGGCAGCAAAATAGCAGACATGTCATAGTAATATCTTTATCAATAGCAGATATGTCATAGCAATATCTTTACAAATACAGCTCCCAGGGCAATGGAAACAAAGAGAAAATAAACAAATGGGACCACATCAAAATAAAAATCTTCTGCACAGCAAAAGAAACCATCACCAAAACAACAGAAAAGCCCAATACATGGGAGAACATATTTGCCAATGTTATTTCTGGTAAGTGTTTAAAATTTATACGGAACTCATGCAACTTAATAAAAGGAAGATAAACAATCCAATCAAAAAATGGGCAAAGGACCTAAATAGACACTTTTCAAAAGAGGACATACAGAAAGCCAAGAGATGTATGAAAACTTGCTCAAAGTCACTAATCATCTGAGAGATGCAAATCAAAACAACAATGAGGTACCATCTCACACCTGTCAGAATGGCTATCATCAACAAATCAACAAACGAGAAGTGCTGACGAGGATGCAGAGAAAAACTCTCCTGCACAGCTGGTGGGAATGCAGACTGGGTGCAGCCACTGTGGAGAACAGTATGAAGCTTTCTCCAAAAATTAAAAATGGAACTCCCATTTAACCCAGTAATCCCACTTCTAGGAATATATCCCAAGAAAACAGAAACACCAATCAAAAAGCATATATGCACTCCTATGTTCATAGTAGTACAATTTACAATAGCTAAGATTTAGAATCAGCCTAAGTGCCCATTGGTGGACTAGTGGATTAGAAAACTGCAGTACATCTACACAATGGAATACTATGCTGCTGTTAAAAAAAAGAATTCTTATTATATGCAACAGCATGGATGTAACTGAGAGCATTATGCTCAGCAAAATAAGCCAGTCGGAGGAAGATAAATATCACATAATCTCACTCATTTGTGGCATATAGTGATCAACATAAACTGATGAACAAAAGTAGACACAGAGAAGCATCAAACAGATGGTCAACTTCAGTGGGAAAGCGGGGGGATGGGGGTAAGAGAACAACCAAAGAACTTGTATGAATGCATATAAGCATAACCAATAGACACAGACACTAGTGGAATAAGGGCATGTGCTGTGGGGTAGGGTGGGTGGGGAGTGGTCAATGGGGGAAAAAAGAGACATATGTTGTACTATATGTAACACTTAAAACAGTAAAATTTTTAAAAAATAAAATAAGCCTCAATTAAATACTTCCTATTATTAGTGGTACCCACATAACTAGGCATTCTGAAGACACACCCAACTGCCCCATGCCCTCAAGATGTTCAAGAGCCCCAAAGTTGTCAACTCCCCCCATTAGTTGGGAGCTACGTTCTAGAGTAGACAGCTTTATGTAACTCTACCTTTGCCCAAGGAACACTAGGTCTTTCATTCTATTTTAAGCTAAAACATAACTTCACTCCGTTTTCTCCAACTTATAAAAGCTGAAGAAGGTTCTTCCAAGCACCCCATGAAGCAATTTATCTTGAGCGGGTGGCATATCACATGATCCTATCTCATGTTCCCCCATTTAATCCCAAACACGATGTTTCTTCTTTCCCTAAGAAGTCAGGTTCCCTAATTCCTTAGTCTTGACCTCTGAACATGAAAGGAATCTCCAAGCCGACTTTGCAAGTGACTCAGAGAACTGGCAATGTATGTCTACAAAACCCTCAGGAGTGTTTCCCTGAGGTTCAGCTGGACATGGTTTTCACAGGGTCACTGCACCCACCAATCATGTGAAATCGCCCCTATTAACTTCTGAATGACGACCCTCACAGGTGAAAGGGGACATAGAGGTACTTTCTAGGAGCATACGCGTTTCTGAGTATTTCTGTAAACTTGTTGAAATTAATTTGAGAATTTCTGCCAAGTGTACAGCTAAAAAGCAGATAATCTCTTTCTTTAACACAGTATTTCCAGGATTCTAAGAATTATATATTTTTCAGTTATTGTAGGCAAAGACTTATAAGAGAAACTTTATATCTTTCAAAAATGCTACCTTACTTCTTCAATGTTTGAATCACTGGACACATTAAGTATCATATCCCAGATGAACAGGATTCCTAATTGTATTATCAAGGAAATATATGAATAAAAAATACATATATCATAATTTAACTGATAACTATAAATAATAGGATTTGTTAACATATTTAAATTATGCCAGGTAAGGTATACAAAATCAGGCTAATAGACATTACCTTCTCTGTCAAAAAATTCTATCAGAGCTGAACTCTCTTCAGGAAAACATTCAATACTGAGGACTCTTCCCCCTCCATTTCGAGGATTTTCAAATAAACATTTCAAATTATAGGAGTCAACACCAGGTGGCAGGTTTTCAACCCTGATTGTTTTTGTCGCTTCCAGACGTCTTGGAGAAAGCTGAAGTCGTGTCACTGAATGGTGCATGACACAATCTTCAACAAATTTCATGGTATCTGCAAACCAAAGTTAATCAGAAAATTATAACTTTATATTATACAAAAAAACTGTCTGAATTAATAGAGATAAAGAAGGGACCTACGCACTCAATTTTTAGGTGCAAGATTTTATATGAATTTACTTGCCCAAAATCCCGTCTCTGAACAATGATGCACCTATGAAGGTCTTACCAGAATTATTGCCACTGAGTTGTGTTGTGTCCCTACCTCTGCTCACAGCCCTCTTCCATCCTCAATTGATATAATCACTTGAGTACTCTCTACTATTCAAATCTCCTCACTTCATCCCTTTCTCAAGTCTTTCATTGACTCCCCATTACCTGCAGGCAAGAGTTCACACTCCTAAGCTAGGTGAAATATGTCCATTGCTATTTGGCTCCAAACTAATCTACACTAATAAAAGAGAAACATGCAAATTTATGTCACTCGCTACAACCCAAGCCAAACCCGCCAGCCAATCAGAGTGACTATATGCAAATTAACCCAACCAAGATGGCAGCTGGCAGCCACAGAGCTGGAGCAAGCAGGAGGCTTGGTTGCCACGGTGATGGAGGAAGCCAAACTTCCCACCTGCCTTGGCTGGCTGTGGCCTCTGCTAAAGGCAACAAAGTTTCAATTATAGAAAATAAATAAATCCCAGATACCTGCTTCTAACCAGCCTCACTGGGAGCTTGGGTCACTGGGGACTGTGGCCAGCCTGCAAACAACCATCAGCCCGTCACCCAGACTGGCCAGGCACCCCAGTAGGACCCCCCCCCCACCCTGAAGGGAGTGAGGCCAGCCTAAAAATGGCCCTCGGCCCTTCACCCAGATTGGACAGGCACTCAGTGAGGACCCCAACTCTGAAGGGGCTACAAACAGCCAGCCTGCAAACAGCCATCAGCCCCTCACCCAGGCTAGCCAGCCACCCCAGTGGGATCCCCACCCTGATATGTGATACCCTTCAGGGAAGGCCTCTATCCTATATAACAAAAGGGTAGTATGCAAATTGACCCTAACAGCAGAACAACTGGTAATGAATGGTCACTATGATACACACTCACCACCAGAGGAAGACGCTCAATGCAAGAGCTGCCCCCTGATGGTCAGTGCACTCCCACAGGGGGAGCTCGGCTCAGCCACAAGCAAGGCTGCCAGCTGCCAGTACAGCGGTGGTGGTGGGAGCCTCTCCTGCTTCCTCAGGAGTGCTAAGCATAGCCGACTGCAGCTTAGGCCTGCTCCCTGCTGGCAAGTGGACATCCCCCGAGGGCTCCCGGGCTGTCAGAGGGATGTCTGACTGCCAGCTTAGGCCTGTTCCCCCAGGGAGTGGGCCTAAGCCAGCAGGTGAACATTCCCTGAGGGGTACCAGACTGCAAGGAGGCACAGGTCGGGTTGAGGGACACCCCCAAGTGCACAAATTTTTGTGCACCGGGCCTCTAGTTTCTAAATTTCACCTCAAATTATTCCATGCTATTCATTTTGTTTTCATACTGCCACAGAAACTAGTCATTATTGTGAAAACTGTTCTCCTTTGTCTTTGTTAATATGGTTTCCTGTGCTTGCAATGCCCTCCTCCAATTTTTTATCTTGGTCCATTTCTTCAGAACTCAACTGAATTATCTCTTTCAAATAAATAAATATTGATGCTGAGCCCACATTGTGTCAGTCACTGTACTAGGAGCTGGGGAGAGAGTTGAATATAACAAGTTCTTGAACATTCACCTTCCAGGTGGGAGGAAGTCTTGAAAGCAAACAACTGGTCTATTGTGGTATCAAATGAGGCCAGAAGACTAATATTGGCACTCAGACAAGGATTCCCAGAGTAAGTAGTCACCAATCTGAGTTTTGAAGGATGAAGAAGAGTTTACCAGATAGATAAGGGAGGAAGCATTTCAGGCAGAGGGAACAGCAGTGACACAGAGCATAGTATATTGGGGACCTGACAGCCTGGTACTGCAGGAGTCTAAGATTCATAGAAGGACGGAGGCAGGGCAAAGCCATGCTGCCATTTTGGGGTCCCCTTTCCTCCCATTCCCCACAGCCTGCTGTTCACAGCCAAGGGAGGCAACTTCTCCTCTTGATCTTCACCTTTCATCTGTGTATTGGTTTCCATCCTGCCCCGTAGGAGTTCCTCAGAAGCAGGGACCAAGAATTATTCATCTCGGCAACATCAAAACCTCGTATTACTACTACAGCACCTAGATATGTGCACATAGTAGGCATTCAAAATTTTTGCTCAATAAACAAAAGCAGATCCATCTAGTTGTTCCTTTAGGAGAAATAATAATAAACTTGAAAGTAGAATAGTTCCCTTATTGAGTCCTTACCATGTCCTTACCAGGAACTATGTGAAGAGCTTTTCAAACATTATTTTTTGTCACAGAAACTGAATAAGGTAGGTATTCTAATCCCCATTTTATGGTGAAGAAAGCAAAGCACACAGAGGATAGTAACTTGGCCAGCCTTAGATAATTAGTTAAATGTGGAAGCTAGAATTTTCACTTCATGACCTTGCTCTCTTTTTTTTTTTAATCCTCACCCAAGATATATTTTTGTTGATTTGAGAGAGAAAGGAAGGGAGAGAGTGAGAGAAACATCAATGTGAGAGAGAAACATCAACATCAAACCCAGAACCTTTTGGTGCACGGGATAACATTCTAACCAATGGAGTCACCTGGCCAAGCATGACCTGTGCTTTTAATTAATCATTCCACTGCCTCAGCTATGGAATAGTGAGGACTTGGAATTGAAAAATGTCCCCGTTTTTCTGGAGATGGCTCTTCCAACTCACAGACTCCTCCCACAGAGGTCAAAGAGCACTCATTTTCTGCATCACATGCACCTACTCTCCCTGCATATGTGGATGACCATGAAAATACTGAGAAGATATATGGCAGAGGGGATAACAGAAAAGGCTGTATAGGTGTGTGCTGCCAGGGTTCAAATCCAGTTCTTCATTTATTAGCATCTCTGCACTTCTGTCTCCCCAGGTGTAAAATGAGAAATAATAATAATCATTTCAAAAGGTTGTTGAAAGGAACAAATTAAGTAATACATGTAAAGAGCTTAGCACAGTACTTGACTTACACTAACAGCATTTGAATGTTTGCTAGTATTATAGTTATTACCTTCAAATCCAATTTGGTAACACAGATCAGTATTTACTTCTCTCAATGAGGTAGCATGTGAAAACACTCACTCTTGTGCTCCAGAATCACTTTAAGATCCATGGACTTCACTTAGATTTTCATTTGGGTGTGTTCTCTCTCTCTTTCCCTCTCTCTCTCTCCTCTCTCTCTCTCTCTGTTTATCTCTCTCTCATCTCTCTCTTACACACACACATACACACACATACACACAAAACTCAATAAATTTAATTCATTAAACATGCCATAATTTGGATTCACAACAAAATTGCTTCTCTTTCAAATAAAAAAGGATCTATATTAATTTGGCATCCTCTCTTACCAGCCACTAACAACAGTCAAACTTTCAGACATTCCATTAGCTGGGTGTCCCAAATCCCAAAAGTGCTGTGCAAAGACGACTGAATATGAAGGGTCACTTCATCTTACCTATGTATTTTCGAAAGGTAACTACGCCGACATCGAAATCTCGTATTACTTCCACTTCAAAATCATCACTGGACAGGCCACTTATGTTCTCCACCAACAAGGTTAGCATCATGTCAGTCACATGTGCTTTGAGATTTTCAAATGCAACCAAAGAGGGAATAGTTTCACATTGCTTTGGGATATCTTCCATTTTTTCTGATCTTTTGTTGAGAGAAATTTGTGTATCTTCTGATGCATCTGATTTTAGGGATACAAAGGAGGTCAAGATGTTATATTTGTCTACCATGATTTCAGCAAAGTAAATTACCATAAGACACTGCTTTCTTTCCTTCCCAACCTCTTAGCTAACTCAAATAAAAATAGATCTTAGAGGGCTTTTATCTTGAATGAATTGTGATGATGATGTTCAATTTTATTACACCTTTTTCTGCTGACATATACTTCTATCACAGCACCATTGTATAAATACTGAACTCAGTTTCTCAAAGGTAAGGAACATGTTTATGCATCCTGGTATTGCTGGAACATGGTATATACTTGAGGCTCAATGAGTATCTGTTGAATTGGAGATTTAGTGCTTGGACCACTGAAGGAAAGCAAGATATCTGATGATGCCAAACATGAGCATGATCTAACACTTTATGCTCTGAAAAGCAGTACTTCCCATCACTGAAGAGAAAAAAAGATGCTTGCACTGAATGACGAGGGGATACACAGAGAGAGTAAAGTGGCCTAGAGAGCTCTATGTGTACATCAAACTCAGTGAATAGCAATCACTCCAGCCAACTTGTTCCTCCCATTGTTGGCCATAAGTGAGTTACACATATGCATAAGGTCAGTCTCACGCTATGCTTAACCCAGTGCAGTGAAGCGTGATGGGTATAATAGGATCTTTAGACATTCTTTCTGCAACTATAGATATGGAGCCCTTGTTATGCTGAAGGTACTGGATATGTGGAGAGGGTACCTACAGAAATCATTGGGTAAGGAACTTATTTTTCTAATGGAGGTATTCAAAAAATATGAGGAGAGAAACTGACATTTGTAAATGTTTATTATGGCAGAGCAAAATGGCATGTGCTTATCGAATCTACTTTGTTTTCTTTCTGGGAAATATTGCCCAGACTTCCTACAGTTAAATTCCTATAGCAGAGTTCGTGTGGCTAATGGAATAAGGGAAGAAGGGGTGAATTCCACTTCCAAGCATGACCTTGGAGGCCATGCATCAAGAGGGCCTGGATTCTCAAATGACTGCATGAAGCAGTCTAGACCCCACCCACCACCCTAGCTGCCAACTACACTGCACTGCGATCTGGGGAGTTGTTTGTTACAGCAGTTAGATCACCCCAGCAAATACACACGCACGCACATGCCAAATAAAAAACAGCCTGAGGATTCAATAGCAACATAAACTAGCACTCAATGAGTCATGAATGACAAACCAGAATGAGTACTAGGCTGGAGGTGAGGCCCTATGAGGTCAACCCCTGACTTTGCCACTCTTTAGCCAAGTGCACATCTTAACTAACCATCACATTGAGCACATCTCTTAATTTAAAAATGTGAGTGTTGGACTGAGTGAATGATAAGAGCCTTGCTAGCAATATCATTTTATCACCCCACTATTAGAAGCTTCATCACGAGAGGCATTGCCATATAAAGAGCACCAACAATTAAGTCAGAATTCCAAGAAAGAGAGATAAAGAGTTTAGAGAAGAGGAGGAATCTGAGTAGATTTTGAAGGGTCTATTACATTTGGGTAGAGAAAAGTGGGGTAGAGACTACTGTGAGCAACAGAATACAGGCAGAGTATAGTGTTGTGCCTAAACTATTTAGGAAATGGTGATCTGATCAATAAAGCATAAAGAATTCTCATGTACAGTGACGTAAGAAGTGAGGCCAGAAAAGTCAGCTTCATCCAGAATGTGGTCTGGACTTTATCTTGCAGTTGGTGGTAAGGTGAGCCAGGGAAGGTTTCTGTGAAAAAGTTGAGCAGATATCCAGCAATACAAAGGACTGGTCAGATTTAAGGAGAAGGACATCAGGTACAGAGAGACCAAGCAGGGTATTCTGCCATGCTGGATTTGTAAAGTGATAATGGGGGTCTGGGGTGAGGGAGGAATGAATGAGACGGACCTATGGGAAAGCTTAAAGAAAAGACAAATTTCCAGTAGGTGATGGGCAAACTGCTTATGCACTTGAAGAAAAATAAAAGACAGAAGAAGGCACTGGTTTGGAGGCAGGTGACACAAGTGGCTTCAGACATGTCGGCGCTAACATGTTTTCCAACAGAAAGGTCAGACACAGCTCTGGGATTTAGAAGAGAGTCCAGGCTTGAAATACAGACGTGGAGTAAAGAGAATTTGCTGACCACAAGGGACCAGTATTTCTCTGCTCTTGTTTGTCTCTCTTGTAGTTCTTTCACTTTCTGGTTTCCACCTTTGAGCCCCAACACAGCTCAGCGTGGCCTGAAATAGGACACTGGCTTAGTGCTCATACCCCCTGATGCTAGTGTGTGCCTTTCCCCGCTCTGTCACTGCCTGTCAAGCTTTGACCTGAAGCTATGGGTTTCAGGCATGCCTAGTGCCTTCATGGTGCTGTGTCCTCTGCTCTCCTCATTCCTTACATATGGGACTACTAGGCAACCACCCTCCATCCTCATTTGCTCACCATTCCAATGAATTTCTAGAATTCTGAAAATGGCCCCAAGAGCCCTGATGATGACCCCAAGCTCTCATCCCAGTGCCATTTTCAAAAAGAGAAAGTTGCAAAAATCTAAACATGTTCTCAATATAACTTCAACTTAAGAAGAAAATATTTACATATTTTTTGGAATTTTGTCTTCCCTAAGATCTGGATATGTATCACTTTATCTCTCTTGCTCAGCCATTCAACACATTTCACCATTTACTCCCCTTTATAACACCATGCTTAGCCCAGAAAAGTGTGGCTTCTGTAGTAGATGTCAGGTGCTACAGGCTAACACCCAGACACTAGTGAAGCAACAGACTCCACGACAGCCACTAGGTGTCGGGCTCTGTCTTACAGCAGATGGGAGGAGAGGAGCTGCTGCTGCTCTGAAGGGTTGCCCCCCCCCCATCCTGCCCCGACCACTCAGAAACTTTCGCCCACAGAGGACCCACACCTTCCTGTAGTGGCTCCTGAGGACAGCACTTCCCACACCCAGTGCTCAGAAACTGACTTAGCCACACACAGCACTCACTGATACATCTTGCTTCTCTATGGCAGCTTGGGCACAAGTGGACTCTTAAAGGTCAGTTCATCACCTTCCTCCAGGCACCTCTTAGCCCTCCCCTCAATTGCAAGGTGTCTCCCAGGCCCCACGGAAAGAGCTGTTTACATCCTTCTGACCTGAGCCTTTAAAGCTCAAGTGGCTCCCCCAGTGTTCATACTCTGAACAGCTGCCTGAGAGTATAATGAGAATGAGCCCAGGGCACCACCAAGCTGAGAAAAACCTGCCTTGTGAAGTAAAGAAGATAAGGATGGTGTCTATAAGCGCCATCTTTAATCAAAGCAAAACTGCCTCGTGAAGGCCAGTCATCTCAACTGAGACCTTACCTGGCTCTTTGGCATGTTCTTTCGTCTCGGATTCCTGAAATTCAAACAATAAAGTAGCATTAATAAGTTACCAATAATGCAAATTTCTTTACATTAAGACAATGTGCCTGAGACCAGCCTGGAGATATAAGGTCAGCAGACACAATAGTGAAAAAATACAGCAATCATGCTTTTGAATGACCCCCCTTATATAGTGGCACCTCCAGTTACTCAGAACAAAAATCACTGGCAAAAAGTGGTCGCAAAAAACAGAAACCCCAGTGAATACCAAGTGTCCAAGGCATGGGATAAGATCTGCATCTTTTCCCCATTTAAAAATTTTTTTAATTTAAAATTTATTTTATTTATTTTTTACAGAGAGGAAGGGAGAGGGATAGAAAATTAGAAACATCGATGAGAGAGGAACATCGATCAGCTGTCTCCTGCACACCCCCCACTGGGGATGTGCCCGCGACCAAGGTACATGCCCTTGACCAGAATCGAACCTGGGACCCTTTAGTCCGCAGGCTTACACTCTATCCACTGAGCCAAACCAGTCATGGCTCCCCATTTAACATTTATTGAGTCTTTCCTATGAATACTGTACCATTTGCTTTACTCAGGTTGTCTCATCCAACCCTCACAACAATCCAACAAGGTAAGTACTATTTCTATAACATTTTAGAAAATACTTAGTACATGCAGTATGGATCGCTATCTCCTCAAAACAATGTAAAAGTAAAACTAATACAGCAAGTTCCAGGTTAAGAGCAACCTGAAAGTTTGTATCTCAAACCACCCTTATTATAAGCCCCAAATCTTGACTTTTCTGAAAGTGTCAAAAAATCAAACAAAAGGTGCCTCTTCCTTCATTTTCCCATACCTATCCCACCACATCTGTAAATCGCATTTCTCACTGCAGTTTGATTTATATTTTTTGTTCCACTAGGTACCCCTCATAGGGCTTCCCATCCCACACACCTTGGGAGAACACCCTACTTCCTGCTACTTGCTCCTTTACTTACCTTTGCTGGAATTTTCTCCTTAGAGGCATCAGGGACTTCATTTGGGGCTGGAGGCAACTTGACTGTTAACTTAAATGTTCCTTTTCCTGGCAATGCTAACTCGTGGTTCTCTCTCTCCAGAACGTTCTGCCGAACTGAAACAGCAAAAAAGAAGGAAAAGAAGGAGAACCATCAAGCAATCTTTATTCACAAAATTATTCCATATTTCCAAAGCCTTTGTCATCATCAATCAATTACTCAGTCATTTCCCTAGAGACCTTACGAGGTTAAAAAAAAAAAAAAGGAAAATTTTAGCAAGCAGACATGGATTTGAATTCTATCTTTAAACTTACTTTTTTAACCTTAAGTATTTCCAGACCCTCAGTTTTCTTACATAAAAAGCAATTAATAAAGATTGTATTATATGGGTGTTACATGGATTAAATTGAATAAACATAAAGAATGTAGTATAGTACCTGATGCTCAGTGAACACTCAGAAAGGGAGCAATATTTATTGATTAGTAAATGAAATAAAGCATCCATCATGGTAAGCCAGTGAAGACTGGGTGCTGGGACAAGGCATGATAAAAGCCATGTTTTAGGAAGGTGATCAGGTAACCAGGAGCAGAATGGCTGGGAGCCTAGTTAAAAAGTTTTGCCATCAATTCTTTAATCTGTGAAAATAGAAGCCTCACATCTGATAGGAAAAGGAAAAGGAAAAAATGGATGGAGAGATTTAAAAACAAATCACACATCAGGCAGCTGGGCTGTAGTGAAAAAAACTGAGCAGTGAGCAAAGGCATTCAAAAAACCTGGATTAGAATTCCAACTCCAAATGAGAAACTACCTTAACTTCTCTTAAATCTGTTTTCTCACTCAAACCAGTGATCTGTGAATGAATTCTGTCACACACACAAGAGGTATGCAAATGTCAGTTATAATTATAAGAGGCAGGCAGAGAAAGAAAGGCGAAGTTAGTGTATCTCAGACGGTGGAGAACAGGAAGTGAGTTTAGATGAGGAGCTATGGTCGACAGTCAGATGGTACAAAAATGTCAGGATGAAGGGGATTCTCTGAGAGTTCCCTACTGTGCACTGTTGTAGCCCTGCCATGAATGTTGGGTTACCATGTTGCATTCTGATAAGGCTGGCCTGATGAGGCCAAGGATACAGGTAGGAATCTTTCAAAAAGAGGGGCTTACATAGCTTTCCCACCTCAACCATCCATGGAAGGATAAGATGCCAACAGAATGAAACAGTCCCCCAGAAATAATATAAGACTCAAATTTCACTCTTGATGGGAGAAAAGATGTCTTCACAGAGACTCCTAAGGGGCCGCCCTAAGCTTGAGTAAAGGCTGGATAAGAACCCGGTGCCAGAGAGGAAGCTAAGTCAGGTTGTCCATGGACCTCTGTGATACCTTCCTTTCATTACTCCCTAGACTTTGTTACAGTCCCATCCAGACATTTACTTTTTTATTTTTTTATTGATATCAGAGAAGAAGGGAGAGGCAGAGAGAGGCAGAAAGAGAGAGAGAGAGAGAGAGAGAGAGAGAGAGAGAGAGAGAATGATGAGAGTCATTGAGCAGCTGCCTCCTGCATGCTCCCTAATGGGGATGGAGCCCTCAACCTGGGCATATGCCTTGACAGAAATCAATGGAACCCAGGACCAGCTAGGGCCACGCATTTAAATGTGCCAGCCTGGCCCTGGCCTGTGTTGCTCAATGGTAAGCATATCGACCCTCTCATGGAAGGGCCAGGAGTTTGATTCCCAGTCAAGAGCACGTACCTGGGTTGCAGGTTCCATCCCACGGCCCCAATCAGGGCACGCGCAGAAGGAAACGAATTGATGTGTCTCTCTCACATCAGTGTTTCTTTTTCTTTCTCTCCCTTTTCCCCCTATCCCTTCCAACCAATGGGAAAAAATGTCCTTGGGTGAGAATAAACTAAACTAATTAAATTATAAAATAAAAATGTCAGCCTGGCCCAGCTGGTGTGCTCAGTGCTTGAGCTTTGACCTATGAATCAAGAGGTCACAGTTTGATTCCCAGTCAGGGCACATGACCAGGTTTCGGTCTCTATCCCACATAGGAGGCATGCAAGAGGCAGCCAAACAATGATTCTCCCTCATCATTAATATTTCTATCTTTCTCTCCCTCCCTTCCTCTCTGAAATCAATTAAAAATAATTTAAAAACAAATAAGTGTGCCATCTTGTTCTGTGTGCAATATGTATGAGCATCTCTACTTCAAGAGGGCATATGGGAGCAAGATCAGTAAGTGCTCCCCAACAAGGAAAAGGGGAATCTGGGAGGGAAAAGGCTGAATCTCTGATGTTCAGCCACCCTGACCTATGTCCTTTCTGCACTAATCTCAAACCATCCACGTTTACTTTAGTTAATGGGTTTCCTTACCCCAAAGGAGCAACTTTTCAGAAATTCAATGAACTCTATAAAAGTAAGATGCAGCTTTCCAATAGTTCCAGTTGCTCTACAGTAATTTCTACAGAGAAATGCTGGTGGGCTCGTCCTGATTATGTGAATTATATGACTAAAGTCCTATTACACAACAAGACTGCACCTGCTGAGGCCACATCCTGGTGTAGAGGGGATGGATCTCCCTGTAAAGACAAGATCTCCTGCCCTAGGACTGCCAAAGCAGGTCATTCATTGTTAGCAAATTTCCTGGCAACTTGCTGCTGAGAAAGCTGTCCCCTGATAGGAAACTGAAACTGACTGGGACTTTCCACTCCCCAAGAACTTTGACTATTAAAGGTCATCAGTTGCATGGATTATGGGATGCCTGTGCTGGGTGTAACACAAAGGGGCCACTGAGCAGCCTGGGGGTGGAGGTAAGGGGTCGTGGGATAGAACAGGTGAAGGGAGAAGCCTCGCAGGAGACTGAAATAGGTTCTAATCTGAGGGCTAGAACAGAACGATGTTGTTATCACAGAATCGTATTTTGCACTGGCTGTATTTCTATGCTGTGTGTATTTCCTATAATGGGCTCCCATTTTGTTCATCCAGGGACATCAACAACCAGCATTCTCAAACTTTAGTGCCTCAGAGTCACCGAGGGTACTGGTTCAAAGTGCTGATGCCCTCACCCACCCACACTCAGGGTTCCTAAGTCTCCAGGACAGAGCTGGGCTGTGTCTGTTTAACCTGCTGAGGGTTAATGAGATGCCAAAGAAAGAAGCAAGGCTAAAGGCCAAACCATGGTGATGCTAACAGTTAGAATGAAAGTGGTAACATCCTGGAGGGAATGACTTACATCCTCCAGCTGCCCTTCTGGGCATTCCTTGGTGAAATTAATCCTTGGAAAACTGTGTGCCTGTTTCCATAAAGCTCTGGGCCCAGCAGCTCTCCTGTCTCCTGCCCCCTGCCCGCCTCACTTTCACACTCCTCTGTGTCCCTTTTCCTCTCTGGGTTTCATCTTTCCTTTCTGGATCCTTGCTTAAAGCTTTCCAATTGCTCTCATGGCTTTGTAAGCCTCCTTGCCTCTCCTCTGGCCCAAACGCTTCTCAAATCCAGGGAAGGAAAGCAGGATCCTCTCCTGTGAGATTCCAGGGGAAAGTGAGTGCTCTGGGAGTGTCTGGTCATATGCCTCCCCGCAAGCAAGCAGATGTTTGGTATTCGTCCTCCCTCTTTCTTTTCTGTGTGTAGTTTGTTGTTGTTAATCCTCACCAGAGGATATTTTTCCCATTGATTTTTAGAGAGTGGAAACAAGGGGGGGGGGGACAGAGAGAGAGAGAGAGAGAGAGAGAGAGAGAGAGAGAGAGAGAGAAACTTCGATGTGAGAGAGACATATCCACCTGGGATTGAACCTGCAACCCTTCAGTGCACTGGCCAATGCTCTAACCACTGAATCCACCAGCCAGGGCCTCCCTTTTTCTTCAACAGCAAAAGCAAGCAGGAGGAGAGAATTCAGCTGCTCAACTGCCTGTGAGATGGGAACTTCGCCCTCAAAAGCTCAAAACTCTCAACTTCCTTCAACTCAGTCTGAGGACCAGCCTGAAACCGAGGGACAAGTACCAGCGAACAACCAACAAAGACAGCGGTGATCAGGAGCAAGCTGTCATCTCCCTCCAATAACTCTCTCTATTTCACGCAGGCAATGTGGTTTTAAGCAGGCCTCTGCCCCTCCCCAGTGACCCCAGAACCACTGGGAAGCTCCACAATACATGGGGAAATCACATGACTCCTCCCATTGCTTAGGCCCTTTCCTCCCTCTCCCCTCCCCTAAATATCAAAAGAAAGGAGAGGGGCTCTCCCCTCTCCCTCCCTCTCAAGTGGAGCACCGTCCATTCCCATAGAATCAGTTACCAAATCCACAACAGCGCACAACTATGTCTCTTCCATCCCCACCATGACTTCCATCGTTTAAGGACTCACTTGTCCTCACTCAAAATAACTGCATGAATCTCTTCAAATATCTGATTTTCATGATCTTCCCAACGGAAACCAATGTGCCTATTTTCAACCAAATGTATCTCCCTAACGCATATTTGGACTTTGATCCCGGGGAACTTTCTCTTCTCTTAAAATCGTGTTCCCATGAACCTTGGGAGTTCTAGAACTGCTTCCTTAATAGGCAGAAGACAAAAAGCGCTAGAGATGCAGCTCTGCCATTAGCACACTCCGTATTAATACATGAACGCACTGTGTAACCTTGCAAAATGAGGCGAGTACTCGGCTCTCCGCGCCTTTCGGTTCTCCCTGGAGCCATTCTGCCCCCACCTGCCACCTCCAAGCAGAGGCAGCACCGCTGAGTTCCTAGAAGCGCGGGGCAGAGGGACGCAGCCACCCCGCGCATTTCGGGTCCATTCTGCAACCCGCCCACCCCCAGCTGCTGCTGCTGGAGCCGGTCCGCTGCGCGCCCCAGTCCAGGCGTCCCGCAGGGAGAGCCCCACGGTCTCCTCGCACCCCCGCCCCGGCGCCCCTCACCGTCGTGCGGGTGGAAGAGCACTAGGAAGCGGGCCGGGCTGCCCGGTTCTGGTCGGACCTCACACTCCCCGCCTCCCGATCTCTTCGGGCTCTGGAAGTACAACTGCAACTTGGTGGTCAGGCTCTTCGGGGGGTCGGGACCCCAGGACCCCTCGACCAGCAGCGGGAAGTATCCGGGCGCAGCCATGCTCAGCCCTGTTCAGGGCGAGACTGCTAGTCCTACCCCAACTCAAGCAGTTAACTTTGCCTCTTGCCTCTTTCGCTTTCGTTTCCGGGGAAAAACTCCTCCCTGCTCCTAGGCTACAGCCTTTGGCTGTAAACAGCAACCCCAGATTTGATGAGTCACCCCCTCAAAATCTTAACTTTCATCTGGGCCCCAGGGCAAAGGCCATCCAGGTGTTTGGGTGAACACGGGTCCCTAAACTCAGGGCTGATTTGCCACACACATAAGCCACAGGTGCACTCAGCAGCTTTGTGTCACAAGATTTCCTGCAGCTTTAGTTTTGCCCCAACAGGACATTTGACAAGGAAACAGAATGGCTCATCAAACTGTGGATCTTTAGAATATTTGGGGTCCATTTGGGGAACTTCTTTCAACAATTAATGAGCTGTGAGAATTTTACCTCGTTTTCCTTCCTTTGCAGTTTGTTCCCGGATGTGCTAATATTGTATGTCTAGAAATGGGGGCCAGAGGGAGGACAGTGCATTCACAGGTTTTTTACGTAATATTTACAAGGTGCCATGCACTTGGGATGGATTCAACAGATGGACTCAGTTCCTTCCCTGCCTGAGCTCAGGAAGCTGTGGGACAGAGGAGTTAGGACACAGCGGAATGAGTGCTCTTGGAAGGAATACAGGGGTGTTCACAGAATGGAACAATTAGGAGTGGCTCAGGGAGGGCTTATGGGGAGGTGAGATGTAACCTGAGGCCTACGGATGATGGGGGATAACCTTGAAGGGTTGAGAAGGAGGCATGCCATTGTGTTGTACGTGTACAGAACCACTGGCTGATGTGTGGCAGCTAGAGAAGAGGCAGGGAAACCTCCAAGAGGCTACTGTGTTGTCCCAGGTGAGAGATGGGAGTGGGTGACACCAGGGTGCTGGCAGAGGAGGACCTTCTGAGAAAAGGTCGGATTCCAAATCCATACTGAAGGCACAGCTGCAGGACTGGATGAAGGATGTGGGATGACAGATGGCGTGAGCTACTGACTGAATCAGTGATTTTCAACCGGTGTGCCACAAGAATTTTTAAAACATGGAATACCTGACTATTAAGTCAGGGACATTGACCTCTCTTTTCATAGATTGTCAAGTAAAAATATGACAATAGCCAACACAACAATAGCTGTCTGGTGTGAATGAATCAAAATTATACCTGTTTTTTGTCAGATTGGCAACAAATATAATGTGTGTGTGTGTGTGTGTGTGTGAGTGCGCGTGCACCACAGAATTTTAGTAATCGGTTTATGTGTGCCATGTAATGAAAATGGTTGAAAATCGCTGGGCTAGATCATAACAACATCTACCTGGTAGGAACACCCAGGGAGGCAAAAAAGGTGGAAGAGAAGCTAGGAATGTATGCATCCTTGACCCATAATAAGAGTGTTTCCAACCCTAACCGGTTTGGCTGAGTGGATAGAGCTTCAGCCTGCAGACTGAAGGGTCCCAGATTCGATTCTGGTCAAGGGCATGTGCCACGGTTGCGGGCACATCCCCAGTGGGGGGTGTGCAGGAGGCAGCTGATCGATGTTTCTTACTCTCTGACCTTCTCCCTTCCTATCTGTAGAAAATCAACAAAATATTTTTTAAAAAAAGAGTGTTTCCAGTGAGAGGGAGCGATTTTCATTCAAATGCTACCAGTGCATCAGGGAGAAGAATGTCTCTTGGACTGCTGAGGACCTTGCAAGCACTGTCTCCTAGTCAGGGCAGGAGACGGAGATGGCCCTGCATGGAGGGAAGGAAGGGAAGGAAGTGGAGACAAGCAAAGCCAGCTCTTCCAGAAGTACGACTGAAGTGGAAAGGGAGTTAGGCAGCAGTTTATGGAGTTATAAGATCAGGCAGTTGTTGTTATGTTTGTTTTCTGGCTTTTAAAATCTTTTTAAGACGGAAGAGTCTTAGACATGTTTGAACATTGGTAGAAAGAAGTGAAGGGAAGGTTGAAGATACAGGTTGTGGGAGAAGGTGGGATGGAATCCTGGAGGCAGTAGTAACCTGAGGAAGGGGACACTTTTCCCACGCACCAGGAACAGGTGGAGATGGAGTAGAGAACTAGGGAATTCTGAATGACTGTTGATGGAACATATGGAAGTCCTTCCCTGGGGATTCTGTTTCCTCTGTGAAGGAGGTAGTGAGGTCTCTTAGATTCTGCCAGAATTAGGGCTGCTTCCCCTGCAGGACTACACCTGTAATATTGTCCCTTAATCAAAAAGAAACTAAGTTTCAGAGATGAGCCAAAGAGTTTACTGGGCTTTTGTTCTGACCCATAATAATGTTGAACTGTATTCAGATATTTCCTCCAGCTTTCTACCTGCAGGTGGTGCTCATCATCCAGTTCAAGAAACCTTGGCCCACAATCCAGGAAATGGGGAGGGCACAGAAGGGCAAGTCCTAGCTCTCAGCCACACAGCAGTGACTGATTCCACACAAGGTGTCGCACCCCAAACCACAAGTAAAATCAATGTCCTTTTCTTCCCAGAGTTTGGGGAACCAGAACTGGGCAGAGTTTCTTTTTCCTCATATCATCATTTTCAAGAAACATATCAGAGTGAAACTGAAACCCTTTATTTATGGGTGAGGCAAACACCCATAGTTATATAGCTACTAGAGGCTCGGTGCACGAAATTCTTTCACAAGGTGGGGGTCCCTCAACCCAGCCTATATCCTCTCTAATCTGGGACCCCTCAGAAGATGTCTGACTGCTGCTTTAGGCCCCATCCCATTGGGACCTCACAATCCGGGACCTCTGACTCCTAACCGCTCACCTGCCTGCCTGCCTGATTGCGCCTAACCACTTCTGCCTGCCAGCCTGATTGCCCCCTAACCACTCCCCTGCTGCCCTGATTGTGTCCAACTGCCCTCCCCCGCTGGCCTGATCACCCCCAAGTGCCATCCCCTCCCAGCCTGATCGCCCACAACTGCCCTCTCCTGCCACAACCTGCCTCTTCCACCAGAACCTACCTCCTCCCTTCCAGACAGAGCTGCGGGACCCCTAGGCCTTACTGTGTGGAGCAGCCATCAAGCCCTGCCTTTGCTGTGCGCAAAACCATCTTGTGGAGGCCATCTTGTGGTGGCTATCTTGTGGCAGCCACCATGTGACATGAGGGCATGATGCCATCTACGCTATCATTAGTATAGATATGTGAAACACATAGGTTATTCTTGTATTATTATTATTATTTACTAGGGGCCCAGCGTATGAAATTCGTGCACTGGGGGGAGGGGGATTCCTCAGCCCAGCCAGCCCCCTCTCACATATTGGGAGCCCTCAGGGGGTGTCCTACTGACGGCTTAGGCCTGCTCCCTGCTCCCCATGGGGAGCAGGCCTAAGCTGCAGTCTGGCCTCCCTTTGTGGGAGGCGACCAGGCTAATCAGGGGAAGCCACCAGCCCCATCACCTCACTGCTGCAGCCACTGCCAGTCACCTCAGCCATCCAGGTGTTTTTATCAACACAGACTCCAGTCCCTTCACCATGAAAAAAATGACAATTTTCTTTAGGCATATTCAAGATGTTCTTTCATAGGATATGACATTTCTTTCTTTCTTTTTTTATCCTCACCTGAGGATATGTTTCCATTGATTTTTAGAGAATGTGGAAGAGAAGGGAAAAACAGAGAGAAACATCAAAGTGAGAGGAATACTTTGATTGGTTGTCTCCTGCATATGCCCTGACCTGGGCCCTGGCCAGGGAGGAGCCTGCAACCTAGGTACATGCCCTTGGACAGAATTGAACCCAGACCCTGCAGACAGCAGGCTGAGGCATTATGCACTTAGCCAAACTGGCTAGGACAGGATATGACATTTCTTAGCCCTCCAGCAGTGGACCTTCATTTTTTTCTCCAGGAGTGTGGTGGAAAAACCTTAGATCACCTTTTTGGATTCTTATTACCCAAGTTACTAAGAATATTACCAGTGGCATACAGGGAACTTAGCCAATGAATGGTAAAAAAAGGTGTTTCCTCTGTAGTTCACTCTGATCACCGACTCCACCCTTGCCCCTCCAATTCCAGCTCCACGCCTGTCCAGGCCTGTAACCTCTGCCTGAGGCTGCAGGCCTGGGCAGGGGACCCCCAAGCCCCTC
>PVJC01002597.1:0-77850 GCA_004026665.1 Murina feae
GGGTGGGGTGAGATGTGTGGGTGGCAGGTGGCAGGTTGTGCGGGTACAGGCTGGGCTGAGAGACCCCCGAGTGCACAAGTTTTTGTGCACCGGGCCCCTAGTACTATTATAAATGACAGTAAGTGGGAAAGGAACCTGCCTACAGCTAAGGCCAAAAGAATATGGCATTCCCAATACTGTATTTTCCGGCATATAAGACGACTTTTTAACCCAGGAAAATCTCAAAAATCTTCTCAAATAACGAGAAGGCTAGTGAGAGAAGTAATGTAATTACCTCCTCTACTTTCTCCCTCTACCATTCTACCATTTCAGCAGTTTTATCTTGACTTTTGAGAAGATTTTCCTGGGTTAAAAAGTCATCTTATATGCCGGAAAATACGGTAATCTAAATCTTCTTCAAAATAACCTCATCGTCTCCTTTAGATCTTTTCCCCCCTTTTTCCATACATTTGGACTATATGCTGTAACCACAATACTCACAACTTCTTGGTCTCAGACCTTTTTATTCCCTGTGCCCAGTATGAGGAATGCTTGCATTTTATACTCTTATCCACCTGTAAATACCCTACCTGCTCCTCCCAGGTATATTAGCTGCTGTCTGCCTAAGTCTGGCTTTTCTTATCCATCCATCTATGCATTCCCCTCCCCACACCCACACTGGAAATCTCAGAGAACTTTGCCCTTCACTTACTTTACTTACTTTATTACACTTGTATTATAGTCATTAGGGAGTAACTTGAGGGCAGGAGCTAATTTTTTCCTCCTTCCTATAACCTCTGAAAATTTACCAATAACTTATTTGACAAACAATGACAATTTATTAAATTCTATTATAACTTCTGATCAGGCATTGTGTTAGATATCTCTCAGTTTGTAACTAATGACTTCAAAACTCAGTGGCTTAAAATCACAAACATTTATTATCTCACAGTGTCTGAGGATCTGAATGGTGGAACCAAATTAACTGGTGGCTTGACTCGAGGTCTCTTTTGAGGACTGTTGGCAGGACTAGAGTCACCTGAAGACATGATGAGGCCAAGAGGATCTGCTTTAAAGTTAACTCATGTGGCCACTGGCGGAGGCCTGAGTTTCTTACTGGCCGATGAGTGGAGGCCTCAGTAATTTGCAATGTGGGCCACTCCATAGGGCTGCTCGCAATGGAGAAAATTACTTCCCTAAGAGTGAGTAATCCAAGAGAGAAAAGAGAATGAGAGAAACCAGGGAAGACATTGCAATGTCATTTTTTAAAATTTATCTTTATCGTTGAACTTATTACATATGTTCCCCTCTTTTTCCCCTCCATTGACCCCCTCCACCATACCCCCCCAAGACATCACACTATTGTCTGTGTCTACGGGTTATGTATATATACATATACGTTCTTTGGTTAATCTCTCCCCACCCACCCAACCACCCACCACCACCTTTCCTCTAAGTGAAATAAGTCAGTCAGAATAGATAAGTATCACATGGTCTCACTCATGTGTGGAATCTAATGAACAAAATAAACTGATGAACAAAATAGATCCAGAGTCATAGAAGCATGCAAGGTTTTTTATAGCTTAATCTCAAAACAAAGACCACCACTTCTGTGGTATTTTATTCATCACACACACTGATCCTGGTACAGTGTGGGAGGGGATGGTGCAGAGGACTGAATACCAGGGAGGGAAAGCATGAGATACATATTGGAAACTGGCTACCTAGTGACCTTCATACTGTACCATAGAAAATAGCCTATCCAGCCATTGACTGGATGGAAGACTAGTGCTATCTTGATAGTCTTCATTGTAAACAGGATCACATTTTTCTTGCAATGACTTTTAAATAAGTTTAATAAGAAGTCATGACTTGAATTATTTCATTATTTAACAAACAAAGGTTTGTGAGTGATAAGTTGTTCAATAATCAATCTTACTGATGAGTAAGATAAACCCATTTTTACATCTCACCAAAGAAAACATACTTTTAAGTTAATTTTAAGAAGTTAACCGAGACTAGTGCTGTCCAATAGAACTACTTACAATAGCAACATTTATAATAATAAAATTGTAATATGCTAATTAGACTGGACAGCCAAAAGACCTTCCGGACATCATTCCAAATGAAGCCACCACGGTGGGGTCGAGGCAGAGTTGGTTAGTGGTGATCAGGCAGGCAGGCAAGCAGTTAGGAGCCAGTGGTCCTAGATTTCAAGAGGGATATCTGACTGCCAGTTTAGGCCCTATCCACAGTGGGATCAGGCCTAAACTGGCAGTCAGACATCCCCTGAAAGGTTCCAGATTGCGAGAGGGTGCAGGCCAGGCTAAGGGACCCCCACCCTATGCACAAATTTCATACGCTGGGGCTCTAGTGTTACATATTTGTACTATCAAAAAGAATAGACACTAGCTACATGGAGCTATCAAGCACATGAAATATGAAATACTGTAACTGGGGATCTAAATTTGTACTTTTATTACATTTTAATTAATTCAGATTTAAATAGGTATGGGTGGCTAATAGCAATTATATTGGAAAGTGCAATCTTACACTAACATTGTTCTTTTACTTTGTTTTCATAGAGACCTGAAACATAGATTTTTTTAGATGATATCTTGAGACAAATAATATAGTTCTAGAATCAAATTACTTGAATTCTAAAGTAGCTTCTTCATTTACAAGTGATTTGACCTTGGGAATTGTACATGGCTCTTTGCCTCAGTGTCCCCAATTGCCAAAATAGAAGTACTTGCCCCTATAAACTGTGTAAATTAGTGCCTAAAAATAATGAAAGTGATAAATATTAAATATAATCATTTGTAAACATGTAGTCTCTGAAACCATGTTCCTGTTGGTGAACATAGAGTCCCAGATCCCAGGTATAAATAAGTTTAAAGGTATAAATGTTCCCTTTAAACTAAGTTATGAAATAAATCTTCCCATTCCTATAGCAATATTATAGTTGGTGTAACCAGTGCATTTTCCTACATGGAAACTTCAGAAAAAAAATTTTTCTTTGAAAATAGACAAGCCATTAGCTGGAACATCTTTTTCTTCCTTCAGTTTACATCAAAGTTTTGTGGTGGTTTTGCAATATTTCAGTCAAAACTTTGATGATCATTATCATGAAAAAAGATGAGGAGAGTGGTGTTTAATAAATCTGTAAAGTTTGCCAGTGTTCATCTGAAGTTGTTATTACTTGAAGGATAAGAATATTGTGGCCGTGTTGCCAAAGAAAGTAAATGTTTAAATCTTTACCTGTGAGTATAAAGGCATTTTATTTGCATAAACCACAGCATAAACCTATTAGTCTCCTCTGGGGGGGAATTTTCAAGTACAGTTTAGTTGCTGGCATTTAAAGTAAAGCACTCTTTTCATTTAATATAGATAGATAAATTCAGATTAAGTATATATTATATAAAGAAAAATTATTAAAGCATTTATTATAAAAAAAGTACATAAGATTATGATTTCCTATATCTCATCATCAACACACACACACACACACACACACACTTTATGTTTTTAAATATATTTTTATTGATTTCAGGGAGGAAGGGAGAGGGAGAGAGAAATAGAAACATCAAGGATGAGTGAGAATCATTGATTGGCTGCCTCCTGTACGACCCCTACTGGGATCGGGCCCACAACCTGGGCATGTGCCCCTGCCCAGAATTGATCCTGGGACCCTTCAGTCCTCAGGTCAATGCTCTATCTACTGAGAAAAACCAGCTAGGGCCACAAACACACTTTAAATTGGGAACTCAGTTGAACACTGTAGAGTATATATGAGTTAAACATTTTCCTTCCTCAATATATTATTGATCCACTATCACTAGAATTTATTTTCTTCCTCAGAGGAAATTAAGAACTTCTTTATCAATTTGGGTTTGTATGATTTACCTTTGCCTGACTTATTATGTAACGTAACGTATTCTAACACATCAATTTTTATTATCTTGCCTTTCTCTGTTCTAAATATTACTCCTCCTCATATTCAATTTAAAAATCTTTCCAAAGATCAATCGAAATAAATAACAAGTTAGTTTTCAGGCAAATAAATGAATTTGCATTGTTTTATAGTCATCATAAATATTTCACTTAATTACCGATGTACCTTGTTCAGAAGCACAAAACAAAATTATAAATTAATTAGAACTGTCCCTGATGATTTTTCAGAAGTTCTTTGGAATGTAAAAGTCAAAAATAAAAACAGCCTGCAGAGTCCAACCAGAGCACACATTACATACAAATGCTAAAGTTCACAAACATGACATAGTATAATAGGTGGGATATATTTGAACAACCAAGATTTTGTCTTTCTGTAGATGTCACCTTTTTTATTTTCAAATTCAAGATCAACACTGCCCTCTTTTTAAATTTTGCTTTAAATGATCTAAACAAACAAAAACCCATATTATCTTGAAAGTGAATAGAGGAGGTAGTTTTTGCTCATTGCAGGATAATTAAATAGTAGTATCACTAAAATGTAAATACTCAAAGGTCAAAAAGTAAAACCACTTCCCCTAAGATCAGGAACAAGACAGGGATGTCTGCTTTCACCACTATTCAACATAATACTGGAAATCCTAGCCACAGTGATCAGACAAGAAAAAGAAATAAAAGGCATCCAAATTGGAAAGGAGAAAGTAAAACGTATTATTCACTGATGACATGATGTTGTACATAGAAAATGCTGAAAACTCCACCAAAAATCTAATAAATTTAATACACAAATTTGGCAATGTAGCAGGATTCAAAATCAATACCTAGAAATCTCTGGCATTTTCATGCATAAATAATGAACTCTCAGAAAAAGAAACTAAAAAAAAAAAAACATTTATCATTGCAACAAAAATGTTAAGATACTTAGGAATAAACTTAATCAAGGAGATAAAATACCTATATTCAGAAAACTACAGGATGTTGAAAAAAAAGAGAGAGGAAGACATAAACAAGTGGAAAAATATACCACATTCATGGATTGGAAGAATCAACATCATTAACATCATACTACCCAAAACAACCTATAGATACAATGCAATGCCTATTAAAATACCAATGTCATATTTCACAGAGTTAGAACAAATACTCCAAAAATTTATAGCTGAATCAATCTTGAGAAAAAAGAACAGGTTGGAGTGATCACAATACCAGATATCAAATTATACTACAAAATCACTGTACTCAAAACAGCCTGGTACTGGTACAAGAGTAAGCATATACATCAATGGAACAGAACAGAGACCCCAAAAATTGACCCAAGTCATTATGCTCCATTAATATTTGACAAGGAGGCAAGAATATAAAATGGTGTTGGGAAAACAGGTACATATAAAAAAAATGAAACTAGACCACTAGATTACATATTATGCAAGAATAAATTCAAAATGTACAAAAGACCTGAATATAAGTCATGAAACCATAAAATTCCTAGAAGAAACCATAGGCATCAAAATCTCAGACATCTCTCATAGCAATATGTTTACCAATACATTTCCTAGAGAAAAATAAGGAGAAAATAAATAAGTGGGACTACAAAATAAAAAGCTTATGCACGGGAAAAGACACCATCAACAAAACAACAGGAAAGCCCACTGAATGAGAGAACATATTTGCCAATGTTATCTCCAATAAGGGCCTAATCTCCAAAATGTAGAGGGAACTCATACAGCTTAACAAAAAGAAGATAAATAATTCAATAAAAAATGGGCAAAGAACTTAGATATTTTCAAAAGCGGACATACAGAAGGCCAGAGACATATAAAAATATGCTCAAAGTCACTAATAATCCAAAAGGTGCAAATCAAAACAACAATGAGGTACCATCTCACACCTGTCAGAATGGCTATCATCAACAAATCAACAAAGAACAAGTGCTGGTGAGGATGTAGAGAAAAAAGAACCCTGATGCACTACTGCTGGGAACGCGGACTGGTGCAGCCACTGTGGAAAACAGTATGGAGATTCCTCAAAAAATTAAAAATGGAACTACCATTCAACCCAGTAATCCCATTTCTAGGAATATATCCCAAGAAATCAGAAACACCAATTAGAAAAGACATATGAACCCCTATGTTAATAGCAGCACAATTAACAATAGCTAACATTTGGAAACAGCCTAAGTGCCCATCAGTAGATGAGTGGATTAAAAAACAGTGGTACATCTACACAATGGAATATTACACTGTTGTAAAAAAGAAGGAACTTTTACTATTCACAGCAGCATGGTTGGACATAGAAAGCATTATGCTAAGCAAAATAAGACAGTTGAAGAAAGATAAATATCACATGATCTCACTTATTTGTGGAATATAATGAACAACATAAAATGATGAACAAAAATAGATCCAGAGACAGAGAAGAGACTGTCAAAACTTCAGAAGGAAGGTGGGAGATGGGGGTGGGAGTAAGATATCAACCAAAGGACTTCTATGCATGCATATAAGCATAACCAATGGACATAGGCACTAGGGGGATGAGGGCATGTGGAGGGGGATGGAGGTAGCCAGGAGAGGTCAATGGGGGAAAAAGGAGACATATGTAATACTATATGTAATACTTTATACAATGATGAATTTTTAAAAAAAGTTTCTGCACACAAAAGAAACCATCAACAAAATAGAAAGGGAACTCACTATATGGGAGAACACATTTGGCAATATAAACCTGATAAATGGCTAATATTCAAAACATGTACACAGCTCATACAACTTAACAAAAGGAAGACAAACAATCCAATTAAAAAATGGGCAAAAGATCTAAAAATATACTTTTCCAAAGACATACAGATGGCCAAGAGACATGAAAACATGCTCAAAGTCACTAATCATCAGAGAGATGCAAATTAAAATGGCAATTGGGTATCACCTTACACCTGTCCGTATGGCTATTGTTGAAAATCAACAAATGACAAGTGTTGGCAAGGTTGTGGAGAAAAGGTAACCCTCATAAACTGCTGGTGGGAATGCAGACTATGGAGCCACTGTGGAAAACAGTATGGAGTTTCCTCCAAATATTAAAAATGGGACTCCTATTTGACCCAATGATCCCACTTCTAGGAATATATCCCAAAAAATCTGAAATACCAGTCAGAAAGACTATATGTACCCCTATGTTCATAGCAGCATAATTTACAATAGCTAAGATTTGGAAATAGCCCAAGTGCTCATCAGCAGATGAGTGGATAAAAAAGCTGTGGTACATTTACACAATGGAATACTACGTGGCAGTAAAAAGAAGGAACTCTTACCATTTGCAGCAGCATGGACAGACTTGGAGAGTATTATGCTAAGTGAAATAAGCTAGTCAGAGAAAGATATCACATGATCTCACTCATATGTGGAATCTAATGAACAAAATAAACTGATGAATAAAATCATTCCAGAGACATAGAACCATGGAAGAGACTGATGAAATTCAGTGGGAAGGTGGAGATTGGGGGAGGAGAGGTGGAGATTAACCAGGGAACTGATATGCATAATAGAGGCCTGGTGCATAGATTCAGGTGGGATAGGGCTGAAACCAGCAGTCCAGTTTGGTCTGCTGCTCCTACCTGCCTCTCCTGCTCATAGCAACCCTGCTGCACCTACTGCAAGCTAAAGGTCAATCATTCCTGATCAGGAGAGGCTCCTGCTTGCCAGCCATTAGCCCTGTGTCTGCCACCCACTGGTCAGCTGAGCAGCACTCCCAGTGTGAAAGTGTACTGACCACCAGGGGGAAGCTTCTGCATTGAGTCTACCCCATGGTGGTCAGTGCATGTCATAGTCACCAGTTTTTTTGGTCGTTTGGTCACTTAGGCTTTTAAATATGTATATACTAGAGGCCCAGTGCACAAAAATTTGTGCACTCTTGGGGGGTCCTTCAGCCAGGACTGTGCTCTCTCACAGTCTGGGACTTTTCAGGGGATGTCCACCTGCTGACTTCAGCCTGCTCCCTGGGGGATCAGGCCTAAGCTAGCAGTCAGATATCCCTCTGGAAGCCTAGGAGCTTTCGGGGATGTCCACTTGCCAGCAGGAAGCAGGCCTAAGCTGCAGTAGGACATCCTTAGCACTGCTGAAGAGGCAGGAGAGGCTCCCTCCACCACTGCTGTGTTGGCAGTCATCAGCCTGGCTTGTGGCTGAGCAGAGCTCCCCCTGTGGGAGTGCACTGACCACCAGGGGCAGCTCCTGCATTGAGCATCTGTACCCTGGTGGTCAGTGTGTGTCATAGTGACCAGTCATTCCCTGTGGTTCTGCTGTTAAGGTCAATTTACATATTACCCTTTTATTATATAGGATAGAGGCCTGGTGTATAGGTGGGGGCCAGTTGGTTTGCCCTGAAAAGTATCCCAGATCAGGGTGGGGTTCCTGCTGGGGTGCCTGGGCAGCCTGGGTGAGGGGCTGATGGCAGTTTTCAGGTTGGCCATGGCCCCTGGTGACCCAATTGAAACTTTGTAGCCTTTAGCAGAGCCCAGGGGCTGGAAGCAGGTATCTGGGATTTAGTTATCTCCTATAATTAAAACTTTGTAACCTTGAGCAGAGGACAGGCTGGAGGGAAGCTTGCCTTCCTCCATTGTTGGGGGCAACCCAAGCCTCCTGCTTGTTCCAGCTCTGATGCCTCCACAATCTTAGTTAGGTTAATTTGCATACATGCTCCTGATTGGCTGGTGGGCATGGCTTGTGGGTGTAGCAGAGTGATGGATAATTTGCATATTTCTCTTTTATTAGTGTAGATATGCATAGCCCATAGACACAGATAATAGTATGGCAAGGCTTGGGAGGGGCAGTTGTGGAGAGAAGGGGGGGGTTCAATGGAAAAAAAAAACACAAAGGGGATATCTGTAACACTTAAACAATAAAGTACATTTAAAAATTTGTAAATACATATTTTCAAAGACATGGAAGGTCATCAGCAGAAGATTGATGTACTTTTAATATATAAATGTTACAGAATTCATTCTTTAATATCAACATTTTAACTTCATTTCATATTATCCCAAAACAAAGGTAACACATTTTTACTTAGTTAATTGTAACTCTTATAAAAAAATTACTTAAATTACTTTCAAATAATTATTTACATTTCTAAGTGAAAGTAGCATAGCCTCAAAGGAAATAGTAAAAGTTCATAATATCTAAGCATAAATCTGAAATAGTAAGGTGCTTATATTTTGCTAAAATTATAGCCATAAAATTTTGAGAGAAGATGAATTTAAATTTAATTCCTACAGAACAACTGATATAACTATCAAATTAAGTTTGAAACTATAATGCTTATGCTCATTTTGAGTTTTAACTGTGTCATTATATAAGAATTATTTAGGTGTGTTTTTTTTTACAAATGATCTTAATTATACTACTATATAGTAGTAGAGGCCTGGTGCCCCTATTGTGCTCATTGAAAGGAAATTAATTAAAAGGTGGCTGGTGGGGCAGGACTGTCTGGACATGCCCTGAAGCCAATCTCCCGCAATCTGGCCTGGAGGGCACACCTGGGGTGGTGCTGGGGTTCAAAGGGCATCTTCGGAGTGAGAAGAGTCCCTCAGGCAGGTGGAGTCCTTTGGCCTGGCCTGTGGGGATTGGGCTGAAACAAGCTCTCTGATATCCCCTGAGGGGTCCAAATTGTGAGAGGGTGGTTCTCAACTGATGCACCACAGAATCAGGCTCCCTCCTCTCTGGTTTCAAGTGTGTCACCTGAGAACCACAGCTGCCAAGTCACCACAGCTTGGCAGCTCTGGCATGGAGTGTCTGTCCCCTGGTTGTCAGTGCACATCATAGCTACCGGTCATATGGTTGGACAGTCACTTAGGCTTTCATATATATACTAGGGGCCCGGTGCACAAAAATTTGTGAACTCAGGGTGGACTGTGCTCTCTCACAGTCTGGGACCCCTTGGGGGATTTCCACCTGCTGGTGTGCCTGGCCAGCCTGGTTGAGGGGCTGATGGCTGTTTGCAAGCTGGCCAAGCCCCTCAGTGGGAAACCTCACACCGTGGGGGTGTGGCCAGCCTGGGTGAGGAGTTGAGGACCGTTTTCAGGCTGCCCACATCCCCTTCAGGGTTCAGGTCTCTACTGGGATGTCTGCCCAGCCTTAGTGAGGGGCTGAGGGCTGTTTGCAAGCTGGCCACAGCTCCCATTGACCCAAGGTCCCAGCGTGGCTGGCTGGAAGCAGGTTTCTGAGGTTTATTTATCTTCTATAATTGAAACTTTGTTGCCTTGAGTGGATGCCACAACCAGTCTAGGCAGGCAGTTTTCTCCATTGCTGGCCTCCTGTTTGCTCTAGCTCCCTGCTGCTGGTCACCATCTTGGCTGAGTTAATTTGCATATTGTTGCTCTGATTGGCTGGTGGGTATGGCTTGGCTAGTGGGCGTGGCTTATGTGTAATGGAATGAGGGTTAATTTGCATATTACTCTTTTATTAGATTAGATATATAGATCATTATAACATACTTGAGCTTTTTCATTATTAGACATTCAAATAAATACCTGCTAATTCTTTATAAACTCTCTGCTAAAACAAGTTGTTTTTCCTCTTGGTGAACTAAGAACAGACTGAAGGAATTAGTGCTGAGAAGACAAAGTAAAGAAAAACAAAAATATTTTGTTTGACCAAGTAAAAAGGATGAAAAATGGTTTGGTTTCAATGATACACTAATTCGTAAACTAGGTGTGATTCTGCCTTATTTAAACAATTGTGTGTGTGTTTCTGAGTAACTATGGAGTCAATTTAAATCCCTGTAGTGCATCCTATCTTCAACATGCCTTTTTTTTACAATAGTAGTGAATATTTTGTAAAAGTGTTACTAATATAATAAAACAGAGTGCTAGTTGCTTAGAAAAAATAATGAAAACATGGGTATGTTATATAGCACTCATTATAAATGAGTATATGTGCAACATTCCAATGAAACTAAGAAGCAATTGCTAAACTTCTGTTTCTGAATTAAGGACCAAAAATAATAACATAACAGGTGTGTGGAAAACCCTCATCGCACTCCTTCACTAACACATTTCATCCTTCCTAAACCAGAGTCACTTGGTAGATTTCTCAACAGCAGTTTTGTGGTAGTTTAGCTAACTGACCATTAGTCATCATGCTGAGAGTTTCTGAACCATCTTTCCTGGGTTCCTAGGCATACATGGAGAAAGGCAGTTGAATAAATGGCTGATTGGCTTAATTATCACATTCTCCGATTTTTTAAACTAATCACTGTGCTCTGTTCTCAGTAACATCCAAAGTGCATTTTCAGTGTCCATATCTTCTGACCTCTTATGCTTTGTCCTGGCATGTTGTATCTTTGGGCATGAGGCTTGTATTCTTTCCATTTATGCAGGGCTGTTCCAAAAAACCTAAATCATTCTGCCCAGACCTTCCTTACTTTGAAGTTGCTATTACCCTACCACTTGTTTGTGATACAGAACAGCCTGCCCCAATAGGAAACAAACAAATCATATGAATGTGTATGTGTGAGTGTGAGTGTGTGTGTGTGTGATGTATGAAAAATTAAATGCATGAATTATTTATCAAAATTCAATTCTGTCTCTTGACCTTTTAATTTCACCTGATCCTACATATTCTATGTATTTAATCATTCATTCATCCAGTTAGTTGCTCACTTGGTAAATTGACAAATACTTCCGGGTGCAGGTGCAGTACCAGAGGTGGGTTCTAATATCTATTCTGTCATTTTCTAGCTACACAGCACAGGCAGGTTTCTTAATCTCTCTGGCACTCCGTTTGCTCAGCTGTAAAATGAGTAGTATCATTTTTATGTTCTAGTATACAGATGAAATGAGAAATAGCAGATTAAGCATTTAACACTGTGCTTAGTACATAATAATCTTTGTAGAAAGCAAATGATAGGTTCTGGGAGTATATAGTTGAAAGATGTGGTCCTCAAGAGAATATACATGTGTGTACATATGAATGTATATAAATACACACACAAACATATATATGTAATCTCCTGAATGTTTAAGTAGTGCAGTGTACATAGAATAGAACTAAGTGACATAACTCCTATAATTAAGCAATAATATATATTCCTGTTTACAGATTTTATTATTATAAGCTTAGAAAATTTGAGGAATCAATTTTAAATTATAATTAATAAAATATCTAAGTTGAGAGGTGAGTACAAATAACTTTATAAAAATTTATGGTATTTTTAATAGTGCCCACATAGAGAGAAAAAATTATTTACAATTACTACATAAATAACATTCATAAAATTTTAGACTTATATAGAGAAAACAATCAAGATTTGCCAAATGATATAAAGTTAGGAATGAATTTAAAGATGACCCCCCCACCTTGTCCTAGCTAGTTGGCTCAGTGAATAGAGTGTCAGCCTAGGGACTGAAGAGTGTCAGGTTTAATTCTGGTCAAGGGCACATACCTCAGTAGCAGGCTCAAACCCTAGCCCTGTCAGGGCACATGTGGGAGGTAACCAACTGATGTGTCCTTGTCAAATAAATGTTTTTCTCTCTGTGTCTTTTCCCCTTCTTTCTACTCCCTCTCTAAAAATCAATAGAAAAATATCCTTGGGTGAGGATTAACAACAACAAAATGACCCCCATTCCTGTATACAAGTATTGTAATGACCAGAATATCCTGAATTTAGAACAAAATTTTAATGGAATTTGTTATTTCTTCAAAAAAATAAGATTCTAAAATACAACTTAAAGGATAGCTAGGTGAGACCAGAACTGAAAATTTGAAAATGCAGGTAATGATACTTTTTCTACTAGTTATTAACAGGTAGCATAAAAGTATAATAATTTTAAAGCATGAAATGATCCTGCAAATCAGCAGACAGAAAATGGAATACAAATAGATAGCTCAGGAGAAAATCATAATTTATATGTAAAAGTACAAGATACAAGAAAGGTAGGTGATCTAATATGTCAGTGGAAAAGATATATTGTTTGGTAATTAATTCACTATTTGGGATCTTTAAACTAAATTATATACTTATACCATAAATAAAATTGACCACAAAATATTTAATTCTCACATCAAATATCTCAAATAAAATAACACAATTCAAAGGCAAACAATAGGTTGAGAAAGTATATTATGCAGCTTTATTATTGTCCTAATATATCAATCCATCATTTAAATCAGTAATCAAACCTAAAATCTAAATACATAAAAATTATGTGACAAAAGGTGTATGAAGGTTGATAAGAATGTGAAAAATAATGTACAGCCTTACCTATTACAAAGAAAATTAACTGTATGGTATACTTTCTGCCTATCATAATAAGAAAAAATAAGAATAATGCAATATGATAAATGGGATTAATATCTAAAATATATAAAGAATTCATATAACTGAACACCAAACACATAATCCAATTAAAAAATGGACAGAGGACCTGAACAGACACTTTTTCCAAGAAAACATACAAATGGTTCAGGGATATATGAAAAGATGCTCAATTTCATTAGCTATTGGGGAAATGCAAATCAAAACTTACAGTGAGATACCACTTCACACCTTTTGGAGCAGCTATAACCAACAAGACTGGTAATAAGAAGTGTTGTAGAGGTTATGGAGAAAAAGGCACCCTCACTTACTACTGATGGGAATGTGAACTAATACAGCCCCTATGGAAAGCAGTATAGGGGTTTCTCAAAAAATTAATAATAAAATTACCATATGACCCAGAATCCCCTCTTCTGGATATCTACCCCAAATTTATGAAAATATTTTATTCTCAAAGATATATGCATCCCTGTGTCCAGTGCAGCATTATTCATGGTGGTCAAGACATGGAAACAACTGAAGCGCCCTTTAATAGGTGACGGTATAAAGATGTGCATATGTACCATGGAATACTGCTCAGCCTAAGAAAGGATGAAGTACTGCCATACGCAATAATACGGATGGACCTTGGGAATAACAAGCTAAGCAAAATAAGTTAGAAGTCAGGATCATATGATTTCACTTATATGTGGAATATAAAACTGAAAGTAATAAATGAACAAATAAGAAAAGCAAATAAACAAAAACTCATAGACACAGCCAACAGTGTGATGGTACCATAGGGAAGATAGGGGGTAATAAATAGGATCAAATATATGTGATGCAAGATTATTGGACTGGGTGGTGGGCACAAAATCCAATATAAGGATCATGTATCCTAGCAATGTACAATTGAAACCTATATAATGTTCCTAACCAATAAATTTAATTTAAAACATTTAAAAAAGAGTATTACAATATTCCATGTTTGCTATGATGTAGTCAAACACTGTTCTTAGGAGAGTAAATTGGCACATGTGTCACTTAGTTTGTTCATTTATCTACCTACTCCACAAATATTGTGTAAGCATTTAATCTTTTAAGAAATTGTTTTGAGTAGTTGGGAAGTTAATGTAAAAAGTTTTAAATATTTACTTTTTTATTCTGGAATTCTTTTCTAGCAAGTTTATCTTAAAGAAATAGGCATTGATTAGCAAAAATAAATGCAAGAGATATTTATTATAGCTTTAATAGAAAAAAATGTGGACACACCAAAAAAAACAAAATAAGAATCCTATATAATAAAAGCGTAATATACGAATCAACCAAATGGCAAAACAACTCAGAACAACCCACCGCTATGATGCACACTGACCACCATGCAGCAGACACCAAACGCAGGACTGTGCCCAACCCATAGGCCCCAGGCCAGCCAAGGCGGGTGCCAACGGGGGCAGGGGAGAGAGGCCCTGATTGCCCCATCAGTCGCCCCACAGAGGGAGACAGCAGCAGCAGTGGGGGGCAGGGCAAGTGAGCGGGTGACACCAGGCTAGCCAAGGCAGGGGGCCTCTAATGATTAGATAAAAGCTCTCTCTCCATATAATTGCTTGTATACTCTTTAAGCAAAATAAAAATGTTTAAGAATATTAAGGGCCCAAGGGTAATTAACAGGAGTGAAATTTGCATATGGTACAATCACAATATTGTGATTACATACAACAAAGATTATGAGAGGTTATCACTGAAGGGAAAATTATAGTTTTTTTTTAATTATGTTTAGACTTTTCTGTATTGCTAATAATGAGCATATTTTACTTTCAACATCAAAAGAAGTACTACTCATTTTTAAATTCTATAGAATAATAGAAAAAGAAGATATTATTTTTACCTAAAACTATAAGATCTCAAAAGTCTTCCAGACTTTGCTGCATTATTATCTCCTCTCTGGCACTTTTAATCTTTCCTTGGCCCACAAACGAGCTCAGGTCTCTCTTAGTTAAAAATTACTCTCTTCCATTTCCTTTGATGTAGCCAATATTTTTCCCAAATGTTATGACTGCCAAATTTCGTTAAAAAGCAGTGGATATTTCTTTTCTCACTTTGTTACCATCCATACATCCTTTTCAAAATGCCTCCCACTCCAATACTTTTATTGAGCCAGCTCTATCTCAGACCACTGATAAGTCCATTCCAAGTTAAATTTTCTCCTTCTTTGTCATATTCCTTACTTTCTCTTCATTGTTTAATGTTGGTCATCTTTTGGTAGTTTTCTAATCAATATTACACTGTGGCTTTTTTTTTCTCCTCTGGCTCTTTTCATAGATGCTTTTTTTTTTTTTTTTTCAGTGTTCTAGTTGAGCCCTTTTCTTCTGCCTTTTTATAATCTTCTCCAAAAATGTTATTCACTTTCACATATTCAGTTATCACTTCTGTGCAGATAACTCACAAATCTGCAGTTTCTGATTTTCCCTTGAACCATGTCCCCTCTTTTCTTTTTCTTTTCTTTTTCCTGCATGCTAGAAGTTGTCACCTGGATGTCCTTCATTCACCTCAAAATCAACATATCTAAAATCAAAATATTCATATTCCCATATTCCTTCTTCATTTCTATTTATTTCCCCATAATTTATGCATGGTAAGCTCAAAATATTAGACTACATTTTTGTTTTGTTATTCTTCATCCAGTTTTCCATGCTCTATCAATGTTTTTTATTTATTGGTTTTTCAGTAGCTTTTCTTTTCTATTTTTTTGTTTTGTTGTTGTTGTTGTTAATCCTCACGCAAAGATATTTTTCCATTAATTTTTAGGGAAAGTGGAAGGTGGAGGGAAAGACAGAGAGAAACATCGATGTGAGAGAAACACATTGATTGGTTGCCTTCTGCAGGAGCCCTGACCAGGACCTGGGCTCGTGAGGAACCTGCAACCAAGATACGTGCCCTTGACCAGAATTGAACCTTTGACCTTTTGGTCCACAGGCCTGCATTCTATCCACTGAGCCAAACCGGCAAGGGCTAATAGTTTTCATTTTCTATCTCATTCTTTCCAACTCTGCTCTAACTACCCTTACCTTAGTATAACTTGGTCTGCTTCCATAGGAGTAATACTCTGGCCATTAGTCTAAATTCTTCCACACTCTCCTGCTTTGTCTCCCAGATTTATCTTTCCATAGTAGCACCACTGATTTCATCACAAATGGCTCCCAACAGTCTCTCAAGGTGCATGCTCTTTGCCTTGGTATACAAACTCCTTTTCAACAACAGTTCCCGGATTTTTTCACTGCTACAACACGGATTGCCTTTGGTCTGAGGCAGACTGCTGCTGCCTCACATGAGTTGCCCTTTGTGAAACCGATAGCACCTTTCTTAAAGGCTCAGCATAAATATCACCATTACAGGGCAGCCCTCCTCAACCAAGCCCCCTAGCTCATGGGTTAGTCACTTGTTGTGGCAATTAATGACTGCTATTTGTCCTTGTTTGTAAAAAATGCCTTTCCCTTGAGCTATATTGTAAGGTCCTTGAGAACAAAAATTGTATCTAATTAGCTAAGAATACACTACAGCACTGGGCACAGTATTTTGCATACAGCAAACTCTCTAACACATTTTGGTCATTATTATATTCACCTATATCAGTTTGTTAGTCTTCTTCACAAGATTGTTAAATCTTATGAATAAAAATCAAATCTATCCATTAGGAGCTGATAATCAATCATATATTAACGTCTTGGAAACGTCTATATGTAAAGAAATTTTACTAGATGTTATACCCCTCCCCTTGTTTTTTTTAAAGGAGGAATAGAAAATTTCTAAAACATGATTTTTTTTCATTGTGATTTGCCAGTAATTAATCCATAATTAAATCTTGAATATTAGAGTGACTATTAGGGTTAAACCTATTTCTTGATCCAATTAAATCTTTACAGGAGAGCATAGGTGGCTGCATAAGTTCTTAAAAATAGGCCCAATTAGATGTCCCAGTGGTATATGAATCAGGTAACTTTTATTTGGCAGATTTTAGAAGGGAAAGAAAAAAGCATCAAATGACCAGTCATTTCCCCAAGTGCCTCTCTTATTTTAATAGCTATTACTCTCATTCCGTACTCATCTCCCCTGAGATGGTGTGTTGGATTCTTTTCCTGAATAAGTCTTTCAAAAATTAAAGATAAATACAAGCTCAGAATACCAACGACATTTCTCTATGAGACATTTCTTATATGTTAAACCAAAATGGGGTGACATGGGAGCCCAGTCCCAGTCAGGTCAGGTGGAGCCCTCCCTGAGTAAATCTCTTACTCAAGACTGTTCCCTCAGCTCCGAGCCAAGAGAAACAAGAGTCAAAGCACAATAATATGGTAATATCATTCCAAGATCCCAAACGTATCTGTAAAACCTCAGCTGGAAGTTGACTTAACCTCTCTGGTACTGTCATGTGACCCCCGAGGTGGTACCTTCCCTTCTATAAGTGAGTAGAACGATTACCATTACCCATGGAAGCCAGAGTTCCCCAGCGACTCGGAAGAGCCATGAGAAGGGGTAAGGTTTCATAGTTTATTACAATTCCTCCAGCACTGAAATCTCCTGGAGCTGAAACTCATTCAGAAATGATGAGGCATTTGAAGCTGCCTGAAATAAGGGCTCTCTACTAAAGTGACTGGCTAGTCCATATCCCACCTGAGATAATGATGAAAAATCATGTTCAGGAGGGGGAGAAAATCCATCCCTCCAGTGGAGCTGAGACAGTGATTATTAAGCTGACTTTGGTTCAGGCTTGTTGAACTCTTTAGATTCCTAAGAGTCCATCTGCACTGGAGGTATTAAATGCTGCACTGATCATTTAATTTCTCCTATCTGATTCCTGTGCTGACTCCTGTACTCAGGGTAATTAGGGAACTGAGCAAACAAACTACCCCCCTTCGGACACCAGGATAGATGCATTGCTGCAGGTTTTCCCATCTTACTTTCAGAAAGCCTCCCCCCAAGAACACAAACTCACCATGCTACCTCTTGCTGGGCACTTTCCCCAAAACGCAGAGTACGGGGAGGAAGTTAATATATGGGGACTTAACTGAGGTTAACCCAAAACTGGCTGTCATTCGACAACAAGCAAAGCAGGAGTGACAAGCCCCGTTTGCATTCACAAAATACTTGTTGCCACATTTGAACGGATTTTCACGTGCAATGGTGATCACTGGCTCTTGAGCCATGAGCTGTCTTCCCACCAGCTTCCTGGGCTACATACTATGCACATTGAAAATGGATGGCGTTTGACCAGGCTGGTGATAATAGCATTTTGAGCATCACCCTCATAGCTACAGGACAAACTACATGAAATGAGGGAGGCTCTCAGCAAAGGCTGGTTGCTTGGGGGTGGCTATGCAAAGGCAGAGAGAATTGTAGTCACACAACAACAAAAAAAAAAAGGAAAGAAGGACATTTACAGAAGATGAGAATAAACAACTGACACACAATAATGAGACATGAACAAACTAAACACCTCAAATATGGTTTAGCAAGCAATTTAAAGTCAGCTGAGGTGGAGCA
The DNA here is from genome assembly GCA_004026665.1 of Murina feae. NCBI lineage: Eukaryota > Metazoa > Chordata > Mammalia > Chiroptera > Vespertilionidae > Murina > Murina feae. The sequence continues at coordinate 18,754 of PVJC01002597.1, forward strand.
GGAGGGCAGAAGGCTAAGGGAACGACTTACTCTCTAAGAAGGCGTCTCATTGCTTATGTGGAGGCTAGCCTGGCTCCAAAGAGGTGTTTCACATTAGTGTGCCCACTGGAAGTAAGAAAGCAAGGCAGCAACAGGAAGTGGATGTTTAAGGCCACTTGTGGGCACACATAGAAAGCAGCTGTTTTAGTGGGGCTGTCCTTCTGCCTTCTACTCGGGATCCTCTGTGGCTACTGTCATTGTGGACACGAGCAACAGGCTGCCTGCAAGGGAAGAAACACACTTAAAAAAAAACCTAAAAACAAAAAAACACAGAGCGATCTGGAGATTTTTGTTTTTGTGTTTTTTTTTAAGAGTATAAATGCCAAGGACAGAATAAATAGGTTAAAGAGGCATATTCAACTTTTTCAGAACTGTGAAATGAGGAGAGAGGAAGGGAGGAAGAGCTCTAGAGAAAGAGGAGAGCCTACTGAAGAAGCCAGCCCCCCTGTACAGACAGCCTGACGCCAGATGGCTTCTTCTAATAAATATTCAACCTTAACTCTGTTCCCATGTAACTTTGTTGTAAAGCTGCCAGCACACCCACACAGATCTGGGCCAGCAAAATGATTACAGTAGTACAAACAAAATCGTGCAATAGAGGAAACAGACAGACAGGGTCCTTCCACAGACAGTCAGGGCTGGGAGATGTGAGCTGATGGACCCTTGGATTTAATGCTTCAGAACTCCTAATAATAAGTAGCATTGAAGGGAGGGGGCCTCAAAAGAAGGGAAGAAACATTTAACTCTTATCTTCACTCTGCTTCAGGTTTCAGCATTGACGCAAGTACAACTTTTTCTTTAGAGATTACATACGAGAGACTGACTATATTTCACATATGATTTTTCAATATTAACTCTCTCTTTAACTACATTTAGAGTAATAAAGACCTCACTAAAGTCCCCCCCTCAATTTTTTAAAGTTGCAACAATCTGTAAGGCTTAGTACTTCCAGTTATCTGTTGAATAAAAATAGATGATTCATTACGATTAAAAGAAAAGCACAGGAGTAATTCTCCATCAGTGTCTTATTCTTCTCCCTACCCTACTCCTACCCCTCCTGACCCCCAGGTATTTGGTATTTATATTCTATTTAAATATAGAGATGCCTCTGGATTCGGAGGGGAAGGGGATTCAGAATGCATGTCAATGTTTTGGGGGGCATAACTTGAAAATCATGATGTCAGAATAAGAGGATATTTTAATAAAGCAATATATGGAGATTTTGAACCAAATAATGCCAAAATTCAGCTTGAGGAAAATGGTAATTTGGTGATATATTATTTTAGAAATATGTACTTTGGAGTACATTAAAATCCTGTGTTAGAAACAACTATTAGGGAACTACATCAAGCTTTTGCAGTTTTAGTTTTCCTGTGATATACATGCATTTCTTGTAGATAGAAATGGACTTCGCAACTTAGTAATAAAATATAGCAACTTGGAGCAAATCATCTAAAATTCTTGGTATAAAATTGAATTTCTAACTATATTTTATTTTCTATTTCTTGATCTGACAACTAAAATTGCTGAGAAAAAAAAAAAACTCACTAAAGGAATTGATCATAAACCAAGGCTTTTCTTACCTTAAAATCAAGAATATATTTTGTGGGTTATCTGTGTGCACTGATAACACTGCAGGAATGGAGATGTAAGAAAACGCAGCAAAAAAAAAAAAAATTAAACACTTACTAAGACCTAGATAAGTTTTGTTAAGTGCATACTGTTGTTTTGACAGTTTGAGAATCTGCACAGATTTTACATTTTATTACACTGACATCAAAAGCTGTATTGATAGGAAAGGACCATGTTTCTAACAAAGAGAGACAGATAAAAATTAGCATTTATCTTCTGGTGATATTGAGCTTTCTAAGAGTAAGTCATAGAATTTTTCCTTCTTGTAGATAATGTCTCAGGGAACTGAAAATGCATTGGAAGGTTAAGGTTTCCCAATTAAGGACAGGATGGAGACAAATCCTTGAAAAGATGTCTATAAATGGTACACATGAAAAACAAACAATGCAAACATATCCATATACAAAATATTCAGTTGTGCATTCAAAAGAGGTAATGGCATGCAATAATTGGAAATTATTTGAACATCTGTTTGCACATTAATCTGCATATTTTTACACATGCAATCATCCATTTGCATCAGCATATTTTGGATGTCACATGCACACGTTTGACACCTGTTATTAAAAACCATGTTCATAATGTTCTTCTAAGTCCTTAAATATAATTTCATTTTCATGAGATTTATCGCAAATTCCAAAAGGCAGTGCTGTGCTTTTTTAGAGAAGTGGACAATATTCACAGGAGGATATTCATGGAAAACAAATGCACTTCTCCTCATCTGTGCATGGGCAATAGACTTCAAGATTCAAGAAGGGAACCAAACTGATCAGTAATGGAAGCAAAAACCAACATGGCAGAAATGAATCATGACACAATCCAGATCCTTCCTTCTGGTAGGAAAAATGATCCACCTCTGAGGAATAAATTGAGAAGTCATGCTCATCAACTGAGCCAAGCATATGTTTACCTAGCACATTGTACATGGTCAACAAATATTTGCCAGTTCCTTGATTAATGAAGAAATGTATAATTTAATTAAATGTCGCATTGAGCTAATGGTTACTGAGGTTAGATGATATATCAGACTATTCCGACTGCTTTTGCAGGCCTATCTCATTTAATCCATATGGCAATAGCCTTTGAGCAAATATTGAAAGACTGAACTAAAACGGCTCTGCCACTAACTAGGAATGTGATCTCTGACTAATTTCTCTAGTAATTGATTTTATGAAATGGGAGACGGGATTGAGTCGGCAAATATGCAATACATATGGTGCTACTCTCCCCTTCTTTATCCATGGTGGGCATGAAAACCTCTATCCTAGCACTCTTCCCTCAGAGCCTGAACTTAGCCATAAATTCTTTCTTAACACAGCACTCCAGGCAACCACTACCACCTGATCAAATTTGGCACACAAAATTAATCTATTTTCTATCCCTGGACTATATTATCTCTAGGGCCCCTTTCATAAACTGAATCAAGAACTTACACAGAACTTTAAAATCCTATGTTTTAAGAAACTGTCCTAATTATTTGGTTGTTTTCTAATTACGATGTCTCAAATGCGCTCTAAAAATAATTGATCATTAGTTAAGAGCTGAGAAATGCTTGTTTCACATAGAATTTCACTATAACAGTATTTTTCATAGATTTCACCCAGAACACATGCTACAGTAAAATAACGTTCAATGCATTTCCCTCTTTTGGATTATCCATAAAAGTACTTTCTTCCAGGCAGTTATGCAAAGCAGATCAGGAAAGCAGCATGAAGCAATACTTTGCACAACACAGCCCTTTGGTATAGAAGAAAGACAGCAGCCTGGTCCCAGCTTCTGCCAGACAGAGCGTTGGTGGTGTGATAGAAAGCACGGAAACCTGGAGGCATGTTCAAGGGACATATTCAGACGACTCGAGTGATACGGAAAGAAGGGAAACAAATGTAGCTCTCAGAGAGGATGGATTTTTGAGAACAAAAATGCTGGGAAATCCTTCAGTGTGATAAGCATTGCAAACAGCTGAAATGAATCCATCAAAAGTATATACTCAGTGTTTGCTTTGTGTCCAGCCCTGTGATACATTCTTAGAGAAGTACGATAAAAGGCTATAACACAGTGCCTGCTTTTGGAGAAATTATACTCTAGTTGGAAGAAGCAAAACTTAAAAATAACACTACAACACTTCTCATAAGCCAAGGGTACTCTTCCCCCTCCAACCCCCCCTCTCCCCCAGCTACATCTATAACCATGTGGACATCATTTCAATCAACTCTATCACTTTGAATCACAAGACCTCAACAAAGAATGCCCAGATTACTCTTCATGAGGTAGCAAAATGCCCCCTGTTGTGGTTTTGCCACTTGGATTATTTTCCTAGCAATTTATTGAGTCATGCCTCTTCATTTCATAATGGTGGTGGACACATGTTCTTTTTGCCTGCACATTATACATACTTCTTACTTGTAGAACTATCATCCAAATTTCCTCTAAAGAATCACCATTCTTCCACTCTCAGTCATTGTGAATTGGGTGTGGCTGACCTTCACATGCTAGTTCCAGATATGGGCATATAACCCAAGATGCACAATGGCAGTGAGCCCTAGCATTTGCTGGGACCATGGAGAAAAAAACAACTCAATGTCTGACTGCTCTAGCTGGTGACTATGGGTACAAGTTCACTAACAATAAGTCCAAAGAAGGAAAACAGAGCTAGGAGATGGAAACAAACCAGTCCTAGTGGCATACTGTGAGCATTGGGATATAGCAATGTCTGATTCTAGTCATTTTCCTGCACTTGTCAGTTACCCAGACTAACCAATTCTTCCTGCCCCCTCCACTACCACCACCACCACTGAGCTTAAACCAGCTTACATTCTATTTCTATTAAGCAATCAAACTGTCCTGCCAAGTCAATCCATATCACTGACATGGACTGAGCAGTCAGTGGTCCCATTTAACAAAACACGTGCAAAAAGTAGTCAAATCACTCTCTCTAAGTCACAGGTCAACAAAAATAAAGGTCCAGCTTTTAAGAACAAAATAAGTTGAAGCATCACATTACTATAAACTATTTTCTATAGCTTTTTATTTACCTTTGTGAGAACTAATAACCAGTTCCCATTTCCCTTGCTCCAAGACCCTCCTAGATGTCCTCTCTGGGAAACATTAGGAAACAAGATGACTGCCAGAATTTCCCTTCGCTCATCTCCATTTGAATGAGGATCCCTTTGAGGAGTTGCTGGTAGAGAATCTTTACTAAAACAGAGTATCTAATTATTGGGAAGAAATATCAGAATTCCGAGAAGTTCATTGTTAGGTCGCTTATGGGACAATGAGTGTTAATTCTTAATTTAGAGCCCCTTCTCCTGCTGCTTATTTTCCCTGTGAGTCCAGCCAACTCTCACTGAGTTCCTTAGAGGGAGATGCCCAAGTAATACAAATTTTACCTCATAAGTCAGGGTGTCACCTAGGGACAGCAGCTGGTGATCATTTTCTAAGTCATCCCAGGATACTGGCAGGACACTAAGGTATTCTTCACTGACTTCAGTAACTTCTGCAATGGGATTATGTAGCTGGTGAAAATAAGTAATGAAGGAAGAACTGAGATAAAGAGGAGTTGCTTCTCACACATAATATCCACATAAACATAAATCCATAATAGCTACCTAACTGAACCACCCAGTCCTTGGCCCATTGTCTAACCTAAGAAGTCTCCCTGCTATTTTAATAAAAGTTAGCTGTGGGAATATCTGTCACAGCATCCCTACACTGATCACTTCTAAACCAAGCATTTGGTCTTTTTTAGTCTACTTCCTGTTTAGAAATCGCTTCTATTTTGAGCAGGATGTTTACTTTTTCACCTTTCTGTAAGAGGAATTGCATTTTATTAGCTAGAATTCAAATACAGCTAAATGAGGAAAACTCAATAAAGGGAAATTTTCATCCAATAAATTTGCTGTGAAATGCCAACTGTGTGGCTGTGCCTGCAGTCATTTTAGTTATAAGACACATAGTAGGAAACAATTTTGGTGTTTTCAGCCATTAGTTTATAAATTGAATAAGATAGATGTGTTCATTCATATGAAGTAATGTAATTTTTCTTGGGAAAGTTTAATATTATACAAATCCATTAGCATATTTACAAATTAATCTTCCCTTAGGAAAAAAAAGATTGTAGATTTACAGAAGGAGAGGCTTTATTACTTTTAAAACTGCATTTTTAAAGAAAATAAAAGAAAAATAAGAAACATTATATTGAGCCATAAATGCCTTCTTATGACTAGCAGTTTTGTAAAACAAAAATTTATGAAAGGAGAAGAGATTAGAGTAGAACATAGAAAGGGTTTTCAAGGAGCTCACAGAAATTACAACTTCTATGTCACAAATTGCAAACTCCCATAAAATTAAACCTGTTTATGTGAATGCAAACTAACAGGCATTAAACCTATTAGACACTTAAGGCTATTACTGTAAATTTCCCCTAGATAATTTTTTTGTCTAAACTCTTTAGCTACTTGTTCTAATTTTTGACAAGTTGGGATTTTAAAGCTTCATAACATCAGTGATAACAACAAAAACCTGTGTTCATTTAATTTGTTCCTTAAACACTCAATGCCTCGTTAATGTTGAACAAGTAACTGACAACATAATTAATTACTAACAATTCACTATCACAAAATAGACTTTCTTACAGAGGAAATCTTGGAGTGTAGGGTAAAGGAAGTCTCAATTTACAACAAATTCCTGACATGTTATAAAAAGGAAGAAACATATTAGTATTTGATTTTCCCGCAGACAGTCTCATTTTGTTCATCCATAGCATCTACTTTAGAAATGTCCTTTTTTTAAGGAAGTGTTAAATTGACTTTCTACACAAACAAAGAATTTGGTCCATTGTAAAAAGCAATCTTATAAATAAGATGCAAAATTTAATGATTTCTTTATAAGCACTTTTGCGACATATCTAACTACTGAAAAGAATTGAAACATTAGCTATAAACATTAAGATATTCTCCTGCAACATTTTTTAACATTATCATAGACAAGTCTTCAGGTTGAAAGTCACATGGCAATAATTAATAATAAAAATGAATAATATGTAAATTATATCTCAATAAATTTGTTTAATAAATAAATAAATGGCTATTTATCAATCACCTCCTATATTTCAGGACTGTACTAAATGCTTTCAATGTATTAAATGTCTTAATAGTTATAGTAACCCCATCTGGTAAATCCTGTGATCATTTGCATTTTACAGGTGAGAATATTAAGCTTAAAGATATTAAATATCAAAGACATCCAACTGGTACCTGATGGAGCCCAGGATGGAATTTCAGTCCTCTGGTTCCAGAGTACACACCATTGATTTTACTTTGTATCTTGAAATTCAAGTAAACTTTATTCCCACTTTTTTCAAACTTAGTTAATAAATTACTGGTATCTACTAATATCAGCTAAAATAATTTCAGAGATGTGGGCTTCATTACCATAATTTAGCAATGCCACCTATTAGAAAGTTTCTTTCCATTATATCCAGCCAAATTCTGGTTCTAAAATGTGTGTCCACTGGTTCAATGTTGTTTATCTTGTTCTTTATTTTTCTCCTCTGGAACGTGGCACTATCATTGTGCTGCCACGCTTTATGGGAATAAAGCATTTTCTTTGCACACTAATGTCTGAAAGGAACGGTTCTCAGGTTCTCTTACTGCCTCTTCTCCAGCCCCTAGGCCCACTGTTCTGTCAGTTCCCCTTTAGAAAGGGCACCTCAGTTAGCCACAACCCTCCATAACGATTTGATCACTGAAAATAGTAAGTCTTCTAATTCTTAGCTCCAATGTCTTTCACCTAAAAGCACTGGCATTGTGTGTAGAGCTATGGCAATTAGATTCTGGATTAGCTAGAAAATTTATCATTTGCCAAACAGTAAAAAATAGTATCCGTGAAAGAACGCATACATCCCCCCCCCCCTTTTCTAGATGATTTTCTAGGCCAATGCCTCAGGAATAGCTTTGGATAGGAAATAAACTTATCAGGCAATCCTAAGGAGCAAGCTGCTCCTAAAGTCAACTGGAAGACAAAATCTGTTGCTTTTTGTCTGAAATCACCCAAACAAGTTTTATCGCAGTGATAAAATGGTAGCCCTTCTCCATCCTATGTATGTGGGGGTAAAAAAAAAACTGACTTCACCACATTTCACTGGAAATACTTGAGATCAATCTGAAAGGATCCTCAGAGAAACTTCTGACCCATATAGAGATATTAAATTCCTAAGACGGTAATGTGGAGTCAAATTTCCATGGAACACAGACATAAGCATTTAGTGCAAATTTGTATAGTATTTCTGCATTCAATCTATCATTTTATATTAACAAGTGAGGTAAGACTGTTGGTTCTCTTCATTCAAGAGAGAAATTGAGAGCTGAAAATGCTAAATAGCTTTTACATTTCACCCCCTAAATGGCAATGGGGCTGAAAAAAATAAAACAGCATCGGCCTTTCAGTTGAATGCACCTTCAAACTTCCTCTCATGCAATGTGCTGCAGTCCATCACACTTAACCTACAATTTCCACACCTCCAGAAGGAGATATTCACAGATATACCTATTTATTTTGGCATGAACTCAAAGAAGTAAGCTTGCAAAGCTGGCCCTTTCTTTGTGCATTAACTTCAATTTCTCCTTTCCACACATGCACTGCAAGAACATCGGGTAGATCCATTTACTTCCACCCCCTCATCCCACTGCTTCTCCTGAAGTGACATATTAATTATGGTTCATTTGAAATTTTCTCTTACAAATGTAGACTGAGACTTCAACACCTAAATGAATTATATATACTGTGCAAGCCTGTTTGTTCCAGCTTTCTTAAAAGGAGAAAACGAATGCAGTGTATTAATCATCAAACTGATGTCTCTGATTGAAAAATAAATTATTTAAATGAGTAACACTTCGGGTTTTTTAATATGTTACTTTCTAGAAATTCTTTTTCAATATGCAAGGTGAGAAGAATGAAAGCAAAATTAAAGTATACTACCAAGATGATATAGAGATGAAATTAAAACTATGTACATGTAACATAATCATGATCAACCCAAACTGTTGTGTCTTGCATTGGTTCTGTAGTTATTAATCAAATTTTCCATGATAATCCAAATTAGCTTTTGAGAGGGTCTAAAAATCCCTTGTTGACTACTGCAGACCTACCTAATTACATTTTACTCTTCACACACAAAGAATGAATGTACTACCTAGTGTACATTTATTTTTTTAAATTTTAACTTTCAAGTGTGTTGAGTAGGAAAAAAAGAATAGCCATTATATATATATTCCTATTAATTTAAGTTTGTATCAGAGCAAATTCCTCATGTTTTCTACTTCAATTAAAACCATATTACAGACATACCACACATGCAACTAAAAAGTACAAGGATGGAATTACCAATAAGATCACATATAAGGAAAAAGACATAAAATTTAAGAGGGTAACACTACCTTGAATAGGATATAAGTAGCCTGGGTAGTCACTGAAGCCACCACATAGAATGTGCATGAGTAAAAAGGGAGGGGGGAGAATACCCAGTGAGCACAATTTATTAAACTCAGGAGGTTCAGGAAAGGTATTCAATGATGAGAATTACATTAGTCAGGGGAGCCTAACTGCTTAAAAAAAAACTGAAAATATGTAGTGGCCCAAATTCAATTTTTTTTATTTCAATAATGGTATTAAGTGAAAAAAAATTGATGGGGCCCTCCTTCCTGTAGATACTCAAAGACTAGGCTGATGGAGGCTCTGCCATATTGAACACAAGGCTGCTAAGGCCACTGCAGGAATTTTTTTCCTTCCAGCCATCAGGTTAGGGACAAAAGAATGTTTACAGTGGTTTTTAATAAACCACACCTGGATAAGATGTGCATCTCTTTTACTCACATGCTATTGGTCACAGGATCACAATTAAACATAAAAGAGACTGGGAAATGTTGTGGCTGTGTGATCATGAAGAAGCTAGGACTATGGATTTAACAAAAAACAAACAGCTAGCAGTTACTGCCACTGTCTGTCCTTCTGGTCACCATAGCCATGTCCCACCCTTCTTCCCCAACATAAAACGCATTCAAAAAAATTCTAAAAATAGACAATCCACTTTATACATCTAACTCAAAGTCTATAGGTCACTGTTTTATTGTTATTTCTATTCAAACTCGAGGTGGTTTCTGTGGTCCTGTGAATTGTGCCCTAAGAAGAAAAGTTATTTCTCTCCCCCATATACCGCTACATCAGTAGTAGCACAGAAAAAAGATGACTCTGATAAAGACTCCCAGATGAAGAGTGGGAAATGGTACCCACACAGTAATCACAGATCCACAGCGATGATAGAACCCCACTGAAAACGCGTCACGAGAGCTGAGCAAGTTCCAACATCTTGATATAACTCTCTAGGAGCAGCTCCTGTGTCCACTGTTTCCCACCACTCAGACTGCACCCTCCGGGTGTTTTGTTCCTTATTCATTATTATACACAGTCATATCTGAAATGAACACTAACAATGTACTCACTTTCAGAGGTCCAGATGATCACTGTCCATTTCCTGCTAATGTGAGTTTGGGAAATTGAGGGTTGTTTTATAATCAGAGTTTTGTAAGGCTGAAATTATAGTTTCATTGGCAATATAATTTCTTCAAATTCTTTTTTAAAAAATTACTGATTTTTAGAGAGAGAGGAAGGGAAAGAGTGAGAGACAGAAACATCGATGTGAGAGCAACTACTGGGGATCAAGTCTGAAATCTGGGCAGGTGCCCTGACTGGGACTCTCAATCAGCAACATTTCGGTGCATGGGACAAAGCTCAACCAACTGAGTCTCACTGGCCAGGGCTCCTCAAATTCTTAATTGGCTTCTGATCAATTTGTTTCCAGTCAGTTCCATGAGTCATTAATAATCACTTAAATTCTTTTTCCAGATTTAAGACTTGGGTCCATTTTATTTATTTGTTTATTTAAATTTTTATTTGTTTGCTTATTAACTTATTTTGCTTTCCAGCTCTCATGCCTTTCCCTCAACCTAATGGCACCTACTTTGGTTCCTGTAAAACAAAACAATAGGCTTTGATAGGAAGGTAACCCACTTAATTACTTTGAGATATATTTCATATACCATATTAGTCTGGAACCCCTCGGGGATGTCCACCTGCTGGGGTGCCTGGCCAGCCTGGGTGAGGGGCAGAGTGCCATTTTCAGGCTTCTCACAGCTCCCATTGACCAAACGTCCTAGTGAGGCTGGCTGGAATCAGGTTTCTGGGGTTTATTTATCTTCTATAATTGAAACTTTGTTGCCTTGAGCAGAGGCCTAGTCAGGCAATGAAGCCTCCTGTTTGTTTCAGCTTCATGGCTTCTATAATTGAAACATTGTTGCCTTGAGCAGAGACCCAGCCTGCCTAGGCAGGCAGTTTCAACTCCATCGCTGGTGCAACAGAAGCCTCCTGTCTGCTCTAGCTCCATGGCTGCTGGCCACCATCTTGGCTGGATTCATTTGCATACAGCCACTCTGACTGGCTGGTGGGTATGGCTTGGCTGGTGGGCATGGCTTAGGTGTCTTGGAGTGATGGTTAACTTGCATATTACTCTTTTATTAAATTAGATACTAGTGATCCAGTGCACAGATTCATGCACATTGAAAGGAAATTAATTAGAAGGCGGTATTGGGTGAGATGGGCCAGACACGGAGGCAACCTCCCACAGTCCCTCCCCAGTGTCTGCAAAGTGAGCAGGGTCCCTCCAGCTCTCTGACAGCCCCCAAGGGGTCCTGGAGTGCGAGAGGGCACTCTGTGAAGTTGCTGACGTACAGGGTGTGGAAGACAAACACAAGTGTGCAGTAACCAAATTCCAGCTGACAGTGCCCCAGCAACAACATAACCCATGGTTGAAGGTGGAATTTCATGGCCCCACGAGGAATCAGGCTCCCTCCTCTCTGGTTTCGGGGTGCATCACCTGAGAAACGCCACTGCCAAGTCACTGCAGCTCAGCAGCTCTTGAGTTGAGTGTCTGACCCCGGGTGGTCAGTGAGCATCATAGTGACCTGTCAGATGGTCAGACACTTAGCATATTAGCCATATATATATATATATATATATATAAAGAGAGAGAGAGAGAGAGAGAGAGAGAGAGAGAGAGAGAGAGATATAGATATATAGATATATAGATATATAGATATATAGATATATAGATATATATAGATATAGCCTTTTATAAATATAGATTATTTTTTATCATTTCTGGTTGTCTTCACTTATTCCTGTGAATTTAAATTACCATCTGGAGTCATTTGCTTAGCTCAATACAGCTTTGCTCCCACCTACCTCCTTGTGGTATTATTGACAATTTTGTTACATCTCAGTATATTATAGGACCAACAACTCATTATATACATATTAGAGGCCCAATGCATGAAAATTCATGCGAGAGTAGGCCTTCCTTCCCCTGGCTGCCAGCACTGGCTTCCCTCCAGCACCCAGGACGCAGGATAGCTTCCCTCAGGCCACCTGCAGGTGCCCGGGAAGCGGGCTGGCTTCGCTCTGGCCCTGACTTCATCAGGAAGGATGTCTGGAATGACATTCAGAAGATGGCTGGTCTAATTAGCATATTACCCTTTCATTATTATAGATTGCTTTTGAAATCAGTTGAGAGAAAAAAATGAGAATAAGTATTCATTTGGACTGTCTATTAAAATTACGTAATAATTCTCTTTTAATTTTGTTTGAAGTTTAGTTACTATCTGGAGTCATTCATGTGCTTCATGAAGAATACCTTTAGTATTTTTTTACAAGTGAGGTATGCTGGCAACAAATACTATCAGTTTACGCTTCTCTGGAATCTTATTTTGCCTTTATTTTTGAAAAATAGATTTGCTGGATATAAGATTCTGATTAGACCATTTAGAATGCATTATTCCATTGCTTTCTGACTTCCACTGTTTCTGATGATAAATCCACTAAAAATTATTGGGGTTCCTTTGTAATTGGTGTTATTTTTTTCTGGAGTCTTTCAAAATTTTCTCATTATCTTTGCTTTTCAAGATTTTTACTATGGTGTGTCTATTTGTATATTTCTTTGTATTTTTTTTAACTGAGGTTCATTGAGCTCCTGGGTGTGCAGGTTAATATTTATCAATACATTTTGGAAGTGTTTAGCCCTTATATTTTCTGCTACTCTTTTTCTTCTCTTCTTTTGGTTCTCCCATTAGGTATTTGTTGGTGTGCTAATGTGTCCCCCTGTTTATTTTTATTCATTCTTTTCTCTTGTTTCTTCAGGTTGCATAATTTCTATCAATCTGTAAATTTTCAGGTTCTCTCTTCTGTAAGCTCAAATCTTCTATTGAGATCCTCTATTAAATTTTTAAATGTCAACTATTCTCTTTTTACTCCAGAATTTCCACTTGGTTCTTTTTTATCATTCATATATCTTTTTTGATGTCCCATGTTTGATAGATCATGATCATACTATATTCACAATGACTATTTTGCAATCTTTGTTAAATCCATCATTGACTGTTCTTACAGATAATTTTTGTTAACTTGTTTTTTTCTGGTATATGGGTCATATTTTTTTATTTTTTGTATCTCATTTTGTTTGTTTGTTTGTTTGTTTACAACTAGAAATTTTAGATAACAAATCTGAGAGATTGGTTCGCCTCCTTCAGGTCTTTTTGTTGTTGTTTATTTGCTTACGTGTTTAGCGACTGGCTGGATTAGTTTAATGAAGTCTATTCCTCACAACATGTGAAGTCTCTGCTATTGCTACTTAAGGGGTACAGCGTTGATTATGCCCTTGAGATGCCCTGGGATGACAGTGGTTTGGGCAGAATTCTGTAACTATGTTTTCCCTGACCACGCTGTTAAGCTCTACTAATGGCTGGCTGAGCTGCTCTGCTGTTTTCAACAATACCCTAGGGATAAATTGCTTTACAGACTAACCCCCAAACAATTCAAGCTCCTTTGAAGGGATCGTTTGTTCCTAGGTCAGTGTTTCAGAATTGTTCTGACACCAGGAGAGGCCTTCTCAGTTGTATCTTTCCCCATTTCCATCCAGGAAACTAGACAGCCTACAATTTAGCCTATATCTCTAATGAGACTACCATCCTTTCACCACAACTTCCACTTTTTTTGAGAATGTCCTTAGATTTAAATTCTCCAACAAAATCAATTACTCTGGGGGTAAATCTGGAGGCATCTGTTCCATGGCTTGCTTCTCCTCCCCCAATCCTTTAGAAAAATCTATGAGCCATGGCTGTGGTGACAATGACATGATTTTCTCTGAACAACACCTCCACTTTAGGAGCTTGGCACTCAGCACAGGGGATGGGATGCCGTAAGTGACAGCAGCCCCAGAATTCACATTGCACAGAAGTGCATGTCACCACTCACCCCGTGTTCTCTTCACATGCCATCCCCCCAAGGTAGAGTGGGAGCTGGGCTGCCCAGAACTTAATCTCAACAAGAGGTAATGGGCAGGATGATAGGGGCTCATGTCCTCCCCTCACAGGGAGACAGCTCTCTAACTGGGACTTGGGAAGTAAAGAGCCTTGTTGTTTGGCTGTAGCAGTTTGGGATGAATTTTCTGTCTCCCTGAACTGAGAGGCCTAGGGAGGCAGTAGGTCTTAGTTTAAATATCACATACTCTCAGAATTGCTACTGATTTTAATAGATTTCCATATTGTTTTTGTTTGTTTGCTGTATGTCCATAGGCTCATTTTTAGAAACTTTAATATTAAAAAAAATGATTCATTCTGCTGGGGAAAAGTAGAAATCCCAACCCCCTGAATTTTATTTTTGCTATAATGGTGAGTTAGTTTATTTTAAATGAGAAGTGTTTTGGAACTTAGATCATCGAAGTCTTTTTCAGTCTTTTTGGAGTACAGAATAACTTTGAATTCCTAGGATGTCATGTACACTTACATGCTCGCCTATTCTTTCCTAATCTCATCTCATCCTTATAATACCAAGCTAACTGCAGCAAAGTGCAAAACACAAATATTCAGGTTCTTCACAACTTTTTCTGAGTTAGCAGGTTCAGTATATCTGCCTTCCAGGTTATTGCAGGCAATATCTTTATTAAATGTTTAGTCACTACATAACATGCATCTCTAATATCTATTTCCCATATTTATTTATCTGCTTTATGCTGCTTAAATACTATAATTCACTGCACCATATTTTGTGACTTTGATATGGAGGCTATACACTTCAAATTACTAGTTTTTGTTTTAATTATGTGAGAGAAACCTCTAAAACAAATAAACTCAATTGAATTTTATTTCTGTCTCTTATAATAGTCCTGGCTAGACATCATCTCAGTAGACTGGTACCCTTGTTCAAAGTAATATAGGAAATAAAAAGAGAAAACCACTTTATGAGTGATATGTAGGATATCTTTCAGGCAACACATATATTTTTGTCTCACTTAAAAGTAGGAAAGCTTATAAAACTCAGATTTTTGTAGGCATTTATTTACACAAAGCTTTATTAATTGAAAGTGTTTTTAGAGGATATTTGCAAGTATATTTAAAAAAGCATTTACAGAACGTGCTAACATCAAGGAGGAGGGGTTATTTCCTGAAATTGTTGCCTTTCACACATTTTGAGAGATAAGATTTGGGGAAAGATATATTGGTTTCCAGATTCTCATATTTTCACATAGGGTAGAATTTTCCCTCCCCTACTTAGCAGGAAAAATAAATGGGGAAAGGGGTATTTAAGTCTCCTCTCTGCTCCTCACTCCATCCAATGTTTTAGTGGGATTGTCCCCGCACCCCCCGCCCCAATTCATGTTAAATCCCTAACTCCCTGTACCTCAGAATGTGATGTTAGGTAAAATGAGATTCCATGAAGGGATTAGTCCAATATGATTGGTGTCCTTATAAAAAGAGAAATTATGATACAAAAAAACACAAAGTCTTAGGGGACAATCATATAAGGACACAGCCATCTGCAAGCCAAGGAGGGAGACCTCAGGGGAAACCCACTCCGACAACTTCCTGGTCTCAGATTTTATCACCCAGAACTGTAAAACAATATAGTTCTGTCCTTTACGCCATTCAGTTTGAGGATTTTGCTGTGGCAGTCCTAGAAAATTAATACACATGGTGAGAGTGATAACGTGTAGTTGGTAGATTTAGGAGAAGTATCAGGGCATATATGGAACCTTCCAACATTAAACAGTAGCCAGTGAGCAACGCATGTACTCATTTATTCAGAAACTTGCTATTATGTAAGTACTACAGATCCAGTGAGTTGGATGTGACTAATTCAGTAGTAAAACCCTCAGATATTCTCAGATATGGTACCTGCCTGCAAGAAACATACAAGTTAATGGAGAAAGAGGAAAAAAGATGAAACATGTGTACACAAAAGACCCTAAAAATGGAGAAAAACTGGGTAGCCTGGTTTCTTCCCAGGGAAAACTGGGAAGCTAATATTGATATTGACCTACACTGGGAAGTGGGAGGTGAGGGAAAGGGATACTGTGGGTCAAAGCAGCCAGCCAAGAGCATTTTCAGACCAGATTCTTTTGATCTGGTAGTGTTGAGGGGCAGCCTACCCTCGGATGGTAATTTATTTTGCACAGATGGAACAGGACTTGGATATGAGCCACAGAGACCATTACTGGCTAAGGGCTTCTCCAGTTTTCTAATGAATGGCTCAGCTATCACCAAAATTAAACTGGGTAACTGAAGTATACAAATATATAAAGCAAACTCTAAATAATGTACAGTCAAAACTAACACAAATCAATAATTTCATAGAGTTTATGTCAGAGTATGGATGCTAAAATAATGAGGAAAGCACAGGCTTTGGAACCAGTTTCAATGTCAAATGAAACATACACATAATGACTACTAGTGAGATGCCAGCTACTGCTAGGAACAAGGAGAAAGCAGTGAGAGAGAAAAATAAAACAGAGACAGTTCCTGCCACTGGTGAACTTGGGCAAGTAATTTAATCTCTCTGAATCTATTTTCTGATATGATAAATAAGGATTGTGACAGCTATTTTGGATAACTCTTGTCAAGAGTAAATTTTAAAAAGACATTTAAAAGTACTTAGCACAGTGCCTGGCAAATAACTACGTGTTGAATTTTATTTCCTTCTCACTTCTTTCCACTATTGCTTCTTGCAAAAAGTACCAAGTTGAAGGAATCCCTTTGGATATTGTTCATATATGACACCAAATATCAATCTTCATAGCCAAATCTAAAGCTTGGAGAAAGGTGACTGGAAGAAGCTAAATCTTGCTTGAATAAATCAGGCATTACGTCATCATGGATAAAACTTTTAGGATCTTATCTAGAAGATATGTGCATATGTATTAATTCTTCTTTATTTGCCAGTTCTTTCATCTTTATCTTTATCATATTGAACTCACAGCAATAAGCAAAATTATTTGTTGAAGTACACTTGAAAGAGGATGTAATAAAAATAATCCATCTTCTTAAAGCCTTAAGGACCATATAGCCCAACCAGGCATGGCTCAGTGGCTAAGCACCAACCTATGGACCTGATCAAGGTCTGATTCCTGGTCAGGGCACATGCCTGGGGTTATGAGTTTGATCCCCAGTGCGGGGCCTACAGGAGGCAGCTGATCAATGATTCTCTCTCATCACTAATATTTCTATCTCTCTCTCCTTCGGCCTTCCTCTCTGAAATCGATAAAATTATAGTTTTAAAAAGAACCTTATATTTTTACATGCAGAATAAGCATATATTCTTTTTGTTTCAGTAATATATAATTATCTCCCCTTTCTCTAGAAAATAAAAAGATAAGAGCAATACAAGATGGGGGTAAATTAATCTCCATAAGCTTCAAAATGGTACTGATAGAGAACATATCACTCAATAACATATCAATAGGGATGAGTCATCTCTATTGTATTGAGCCAGATTCTCATGCACCTAAACAATTGCCAGTTTGGGTAAGCAGTCTAGGAAGAACTATCCCTTCCTTTTCACAACTTCAGGGAGGAACTTGAAATACTGACAAAATGTAACTTACTTTGTCATAATCTCAAAAGTTTTGGTTTGGTGCACTATGTCCCTAAATTACTCTCAAATCCTATGCTCTTATCTATAGCTCTGAAGTCAATGAACTGTGGGCTCTAGAGGCAACATGTCCCTTTCTCTTATCTCTGTCACTCCTTCTCTCCAGCTAGTCCACATTCCACGAATCAGAACAATTTTGATTTGAGATAAAATACCCGCTTTGTCAATGGGCGTTCTGCTTTTATTCTAATCCCAAATTCCCCCAAAACAGCTTTCTTAAATCTTTTCCCTTTATTTCTTGCTCTTGAAACAGAGTTAAACTGCAATTAGATTTAATCCATTACTATCTATCATATTGATCAGTTATTTATTTTATTCTATGCAAGTACCAAGCTAAGCATTTTAGGGATTGCCAAGGGTGACTATTATACAGTACTCAGCTTTAAAACCACACAATACCAAGTTATAGCCTCACTTTTTCTCTTATACTTTTCACATTTGTACATAAATGTATGCTTCTTTCATGAAACTGCAGTAGTCTATGTTCAAATAAATAATGCTAAGAAAACAGAATTTTTTTTCTAACTCATTTGACTGCATGTAAAATATCCATAGCTGTGGTATATAATGAAACCACCCTCTGTTTAGAGATCCCTGAAAAATCTACTTGCAGTGGATTTCATTTAAGAAGGAACATTCACACAATTTGAACACAGTGTTAGCAACATAATAAGTGAGAACAATCTTCTGGGTAATACCGAAGTTTACTTAAACAGATTGATAACGTGCTCACCAAAAAAATAGCAGCCACAGTTTTCACAGTGTGTTCCCTTCTGTATGTCTTACCCGCCAAGCACGATGGTACAATTACTGAACTTCATTGTAAATGTCCAGACCCCCTGATGCGCTCTCATGGAAAATTATCCAATAACAGCAATGGCATTTCTCTTCCTATCACATAGTTTTTGTGGCTGACAGAGAATATATAAACTTTGTTAGTATCAAGACATAAAGCGGGTACATGTAGAGAAAACAAGTTTAGAAGACAAAGAAGCACATGGTTATTTTCTCTAGTCTTAATTTTTTCCTCTTCCCCACAGATCTCCTTACAAATCCTTCACTTGATGCTCCTTGATAAGTTTGGCCAATCAAAATGTCTCAATCAGAAGTAATGGTACCACAAAACCCAACATGATTCCCACAGCAATAGCCATGACCTTTCACTCTTTTTTTTTTTTTTTTTTTTTTTTTTTTTTTTTTTTTTTTTTTTTTTTTTTTTTGGTTCCAGAGCTGCCTTAGTGGTCATTCAAACCATGAAAGTGTTAAGTGGGAGTAGTCATAAATCAGCATTTTGAAGTCTGCTGCCAGCACCAACTCTCTATATTCAAAAGGGAGGTTGCGATTTAAGTTCACACTCAATAGGACTTCGCTATTGTTAAACTCAGTTCTCTGGTGATTTGATAACTGAAATCTGATGGTCTTTTTCTAAAATCTGGCGGCCCAAATATAAAGCATAAACAAATATACACATACAGGTGTGAAATACTGCAAATAACAAAAATAAAAAGAAACATTTTCATAGTAAAATTAAAACGATTTAATAAGCCAGTGAAAGACAAATATCACATGATCTCACTCATTTATGAAATATAATGAACAACATAAACTGATGAACAAAAACAGATCCAGAGACAGAAAATCATCGATCAGAATGGCAAAACTCAGAGGGAAGGTAGGAGAGGGTGGGGGTAAGGGTGAGAGATCAACCAAAGGACTTGTATGCATGCATATAGGCCTAACCAATGGACACAGACACCAGAGGGGTGAGGGCATGAATGGGGGTGGGCATTAATGGAGGGATAAGGACACATATGTAATACCTTAATCAATCAATCAATAAATAAAAGTCATTTAAACTTAAAGAATATTTAAAGACAGAGTTTATTTGAAAATACGCTTTTTTCTCTTTATAAAATTAAGCAATGTCTTTGCTTCTCTGTTTATTAAAAATTGGAAACAATGACAAAAAGCAAAGAGACATATCAAATTCACTTGTGACTTGCAAAATCAGGTGAAACTTATTTATGCATTTCTTTGATGAATGTGAAATACATAAAGACGTCCAATATGAAGATCCAATGTTTGCAGTACAAAGCTTGAAATAAATTAACATGAGCTAAAATGTGCCCGTGTCTCCAAGCAAATAATTTTTTAGAAATAAGTTTTTAAAGTAAATTTGTCCAAACGAATAGTTTACTAATTGGCATTTCCAAAATGATTGATTATATCAATGAAGTCTGTGTTTTTAGAAGACACATTTCTACGCATGTCTATTAGTCAGCAGAAATAAAGAGCCAGATTATGGTGTCTATCACATCTCCAGACACACGCGCGCACACACAGTTGAATATGGCAAAAATTCCCTCAAACAGGGCTGGTCAGACAGTTAGTAGAAAAGGCAGTCGTCTACATCACATACATTGAGAAATAGAGAAGAGCATCTGTGCCAAAAAATATCTGTTCCATTCCCCGTGCTCTTACCACCATTTCTCCTGTAGCATTTAGAATTCTAATCACTAGTCATTCTTTTGTGCATCATTAAAAACCATTACCAGAAAGCAAAGATATCATCTGAGAAGCCATTCATACATCATTAACACCTTACCTTGAATTACATCAATCAGACCATACAGATAGTTTACTTAGGGGGCCTGAGGGAGTATAAACCAAAGAGGTACTTTTGATGAGGGTAGGGATTTAAAACATACAAGTGCTGGCCCATTTTACAAGAAGAGCCTCTGAAACACTGAGTGGCTTGTGAGGGGAGGCAGAATTGCAGGGGGTCATAAATGCAAAAGGAGGAGGATACATGGATGTGACTAAACCTGTGGCATCATTTCTCTCCAAACCAGCTTTCAAACCTGAGTGTGACTGGCAGCTTTTGGAACACAGTAATAGTATGTGACTTACACTCTCGGCCTACATAACACAGGCTTCTGGGACAGCTCTCAGGGCTATCTTCCTAATGACAATTTTGAGTGAGGTGTGTTTCCCATTGCTAGCAGTTACCTGATCATAGACTGAACCGAAGTGTAGGGACTCGGCAAACACAGGTTAAGACTGTACGGTGAGACACGTGTTAAGGCGAAGACTTGTGTACAAAGCCATCAGTCGCATTATTCATAAAAAGCACACGGCCAATTACTGAATTATTAAAGTGCATCCAGATAGTTCTGAGACAAGTGATTAATGTCAGTTACAATGTGTATGTGTGGTGGTGGGAGGACAGGCAGCGTAATGAACCATTTGACTGAAGTGGCTAATTCAGGCAGATGATCTGACAACCCTGGAAGGTAATCCTGTTCCAACACTCAGACACACCTTTGTGCAAAGCCAAGTGCTCAGTGTCCTCAAGTCCTTCCCACTATCGGCCTGTAATCACATGCATCACTCTTATATTCCATAAAGGGGACTTCAAAATCACAGCATTTTATTGAAAATTACACGAGAGGAAATTCTCTGAAGTAAATTAACAATAGAAGAATAAAGCTGTTAAAGGAATATATTTTTCATGCTTCGGGGCTGTGTGGTTAACAGTTTTCCTACTGTTCATTCATTTATAAAAACTACTTTGGTTATTATCTCCTAGAGTTGAAATTAGATATTTAATTGACTGGAGGGAATGAAAGTCGCTCACTTTTAGATATGGCAACTATTTAAAAATATTTCTATAAAACGCTTCATAAGACCACCATCAGCCCAAATTCTTGGCAAACCTTCTTGTGTGTATATATAGCTGTTTTTATAAATGTCATGCTGTAAGAGCTAACTCCTTCAGAAACATGTTTATCTTAATTAGGAAAGTCAACAGACTTCTAATGGGAAGAAATGGGCATTTTTCTCTGTGGTATTGAAGGCATCAAAGGCCCAGTTCTTCTGCCAAACCAATCTTCCTTCCTGCCTGTCTTTCAAACCCAGGTGATTGCAGACAGCTGAGCAGGCATTTTCCCCAAAGCCTCTATTGACCTGGCTCCAGTCTTTGTCCCTTCTCTCTGTCTCTCTCCCTCTCTTCCTGTGTGGTTTTCTGTTTTTTTCTTTTTTTGTATTTTTGCCTCGGGAGAACTAGGGATATTCATGACACTGAGGCAAATAATGTGGAATTAACTAAATTCTTGAGGCCTTATCCTAGCAACAAGACCATCACCATCTGTTCAGAAGACAAGCCAGCCATTATCCACTGCATTCTTTATAGAAACTCCATCACCTGTGAGGGGAAAAAAAAAACACTGGCCCTTCTGGGGTTCTCTCTTTGTCCAAGGGAAAGTGATCTGTTTCCTTCTGATGCAGTAAAACGTAAAGAAAGCAAATATGACTAGAAGCACTTACGGCCAATTTAAAGAGATAAATCTGAAGGCCCTGAAAGGCCATTTCAAAATACCTGATAATTGTCATCTGTGCATAATAAAACCCGATTAAAAATATATTATTGATGTCTCTCAATAGCTATTTTATTATTTAAATTAGAAAAGCACAGATGAAATGTATATCTGTATTTTTAGAAGTAAAACAGTTGTAATATTCTTGCATTTACTTTTAGCTTCAAAAATTTTATTCATTTCACCTTTCAAAGCCACATCAAAATTTATATTTTGAAAGTGGCATTGAAATGTTATTTCAGTGACTTCAGGGTAAGAATCAATCTGTTTAGACAGCTAGTTCAATTCAGGATGAAAATTTTTCCTTGAGAAAATGTTTAAAACATTAAAGACAGAAGCTCAGTTATATTTTTATGAAGTAAAATTTATATTATTAGGAATAAACAAGGTCTGTTTCCCTTCCAAAAATAGTTCAGTACAAAGGAAGATGGGATCTGTAAAGAGAGCATTTGGGAAACCCAGCCAGAGTCTGAGGTCCAGATAAGGGCAAATAGGAGACAATTCTGGATTATTTTTCTTCCTAGAAAAACATCCACATAGAGATGTGATCCACTAAATTACCAAAAAAAAAATAGATTTATTGCATATCTATTATGTACCAATCATTATATAATGTGCTTGGAGTATTGTTTTTTAATTGATTATCATTTTTAGAAAAATATATCAACAAATAAAGTGCTCCTCAAATCCTAGACAAGATTAGCTCTATAATGATAAATAATATTTGTTTGGTGTTTAGTATTTTTAAATCCCTTTTTTCTACATGACCTAATGTGATCCTGATGAAGGGAGTGAGTGGCAGACTGGCATCCCCATCACCCACTAAAAAGTGAGAAAACCCAAGTTCAGAGAAGTGTGCTGGTTTGCCCTCACTAACCAGCTAAAAAACTCCAAGCTAAGAATCTGAAATCTATTTAGTTCAAATTTAAAACCTCACTCTATTTTTTTAAGGCATTACTTACATTTTTACCATCAAAAAGGAAATATAAATGAATGCAAAGACTCAAGCTAAAGCAGCAATAGCTCTTCATTCTCTTGGACAGATTACTTACATATCTATTAAAAAACAGCACTTGTGTCTTATGTGGACTCCATTTCCATGAGCCAATATTTCTGAAGTGCTTTGGAAAATCTGAACTGGAGTTACCCATGTGGTTGTTGATAATCTTCCTGTTTAGACTGCACCTTGTATTCCTATCGTCTGCACATTGGACACAAAAAATGTTCTACCTGTTTCCCACTTGCTTTTGCTGACATTTTCCTGGTCATGGACACAGTTGAAAATCTTTGCCAATGACATAGGGATTCTGAGAAGCAGTTGAATCATTCGCTTCCTCCCATCTGTGAATTTGCTTAATCCGAAGGGAATAAAATCCCAATGTTTGGCTAGTTTCAGTGGATGGAAGGAACATATCTGTCTGGCTATACTGCTTCAAGAGTAGAACAAAAGCACACATGAAAATGGAAACTGAATAGGATGTATAGTGAGAACATTGAATGACATTTTGATCTCACTAATAGGTATTCAGATGGCTAATGAAAAACTTATATTCCAGAATAATTGGCTTTAGCCAATTGGGGCTACTTGCTTACATGAAAATATTATAAAATAAAATATTTACCAGGATATAAAGATATGTGCAGGATCATAGAAGCCATAAATATGCAAAGTAGAATGAAAATTGAGTAGTATATCTTAGCAATGTAGACAACTCCATTTCAAGCCTAAAAGAAAATAAGTTTTCACAAGATCGCTTTCCCCCAACAAGATGTAACTATAATATGAATACAAAAACAATTATGCAGGAATGGTTGTTCTCAACCCTCATTTTCAGTTAATTTAAAACAGGTGTTAGTGATGCTAGCAGCAAGATTTTGATACCCGTGTGTCCTGGGACCTTTCTTGCACACAGAATATAGCCTTTATGTCATAGTCCCTTATACATGTACTAGAGACCCGGTGCATAAAAATTTGTGCACTCGGGGGGGGGGGTGGTCCCTCAGCACAGTCTGTGCCCTCTGCCCTCTCGCAGTCTGGGACCCCTACAGGGAAAGAAATCTCTATGTGGATTTCTTTCTAGGGAGAAAAATAATCCAGAATTGTCTCCTATTTCCTCTTATCTGACCTCAGACGCTGGCTGGGTTCCCCAAATGCTCTCTTTACAGATCCCATCTTCTTTTGTACTAAACTATTTTTGGAAGGGAAACAGACCTTGTTTATTCCTAATAATATAAATTTTACTTCATAATGGAGTGTCACCTAATTTGCCTGGCCAGACTGGGTGAGGGGCTGAGGGCCATTTCAGGCTGCCCACAGCCCCTTCAGGGTTTGGGTCCCTACTGGGGTTCCTGGCCAGCCTGGGTGAGGGCAGAGGGCCATTTCAGGCTGCCCACAGCCCCTTCAGGGTTTGGGTCCCTACTGGGGTGCCTGGCTGGAAGCAGGTATCTGGGGTTTGTTTATCTTCTATGATTGAAACTTTGTAGCCTTGAGTAGAGCTCAGGGCCCACAGGGCCCTGGCTTCCTCCATTGCCCAGGGTAACTCCAGCTCTGTGGCCACTGCCATCTTAGTTGAGTTAATTTGTATATTTTCTCCCGATTGGCTTGTGGGCATGGCCTGCAGGTATAATGGAGTGACACCTAATTTGCATATTACTCTTTTATTAGATTAGATGCTGCTAATCACAAAGGGGAATGAAAGGGAAAAATAATAGAATGGGCCAGCAAGGGAAGGAAATGGCATTTGTGCTCTTCATTCGTAAAACTGAACATGGGTATAAATATTTTGACAGTAAAATATTCCTTGTAGCTGGAGTGACCAACCACTATGGTTCTCCCAGGACTTGAGGGGGGTGCTGAATGAGGGGTTTTTGGCGACATAGCAGGGAAACCTCAGGCAAACCGGGGTAAGTTAGTCACCCTACTTAGCTTCAAAATAAGTTAGTTTGCAGTTTAATTTGGCACCACTACTTACAGTCTTTAACAATTTTTGTAGGATCTTTTAGGAAAACAGGACTAAAAAGGATCTGGGTTCCAATTTTGGGAGTCAAGAGCTCCAAAACACCATGTGAGTAGCAGAAATGTGGGGTTTCGATCTTAAATGATGCAAGCAGCTGTTGGTGATTTTTGCCACGCCTCCACCCTCATCTTGTGCTCAATCGGAAGTGATGTTTGTCTTCTGTGTCTTTTGCTTACTGCTGCTATCCATTCACCCCATTATGCCTCTGCTTCCCTTTGCTAAGCAAGGGCGCCTGACAATTTGTTTAAAAATACAATCCTCATCCCGCCACTTTTTTTTTAATAGCATGGAATTGCTGCCCTACTGTTCAGGGGAAGAAATAAAATTCACTGGTTCACACAGGAGGTTGTCCAGCACCAACTGATTACACTGTAAATTGATTCTTAAAAGGAATGGAGAAGAAAAGTATCGATAATTTATCCTGTTGTTAGTTACTTTGGGGTAATTATATAGTTAATAAAATAATGTTTTTCTTTTAGAAAAATTCTAATAATTAAATATAGAAAGAATGATAAAATTATAAAAATCACCATTTTTGCAACCCTATATAAATGATGAATATAAGCAATGATTATCAATGAATGTAAAATCATTATTGGTTCTGACTGGCTTGGCTCAGTGGATAGGGCATCGGCCTCGGACTAAAGGATCCTGGATTCGATTCTGGCCAAGGGCATGTATCTTAGTTGCGGGTTCAGTCGCCAGTGAGGGATGTGCAGGAGATATCGATGTTTCTAACTCTCTATTCCCCTCGCTTCCTCTCTGTAAAAAACCAATAAAAATGTATTTTAAAATCATTATTGATAAGTTGTTGCATCCCACTGGTTTTCTAAGTGGTTAGTGCTGACCTATGAACCAAGAGGTCACTGGTTTGATTCCTGCTCAGGGCATGTGCCTCTGTTGCTGGCTTGATCCCCAGTAGGGGGCGTGCAGGAGGAAGCCAATCGATAATGTTTCTCTCAATATTTTCTATCTCTCTCTTCTTCTCTCTCTAAAAATCAATGGAAAAATATCCTCAGGTGAAGTTTAAAAAATAAAAAAAAAAAAGTTGTTGCAGAACTCTAAAAAGCTGACTTGACTTCATACTTCAAATTTTTGTTCAAGTTTAGAATCACTTAAATGGAGCAACTAGACTTATTGGGGTGATAACTTTTCAAAGTATATAAATGTCTAATAATCACTATGTTGTATACCTGGACGTATAACATTATGTCAACTATAATTGAATAATAATTTTTAAAAAATTAAGTCAAGTAGTTGAAATTTTTATTGTAAAAATATGAAATAAAGCAAGTGCTCCAAAGAAGTTAAATAAAATAAAGTGGGGTAACCAATTACTATAAGCATCTCACACACACATAGATACAAAATGACAAACAAACAAAAAAACATAAACAGAACCTTGCATAAAATGTTCTAGCTTGAAAAATTAAACCAAAAGTCTGAAACTAATTGTAGCAAATACCTTGGGTTCTCACCTCTCATCCCTCTGCCCACTTCTGATCTCAGCTGCAGCTCTGGGGACTAGTTCAAACTCACTGAATGCAGGCATAGCTTCCAGGAAAGCTCTCAACCAAAGGGAGAGGGAGTCGGTGGTAAGTTCCAGCCGCATTCTCTGAGCTCCTCAGAGATCCCCACAGAAGAGAGCCTGGCTGCCAGCAGCAGGCACCTTGACAGCACAGCCTTAAATGATCTTGCCTTCTTTCCTGGCTTACTGTCCGACTCCTTCCATCCTCTTGTGAAGGCACTTCCCAAATAAACAAGGCCCTTGTTGCAAGCCCTGCTCTCAGAAAAGCTTTAGCTAAGAAACCTAGGTCTCATTACCTACTTACCGGAGATAGAGGAACAAGGTCATTGTCGGCTTTCAGGAATGTCCAACCTTCCCAGGACACATGACTAGTATTTCCAACAATCCACTTGCATGAAAAGAAAGGATGGAGTGGAGGGAAGGAGGCAGGGAGGCAGGCAAGAAGGGAGGGAGAGAGGAAGAAGCCTTTCATGCAATAAAAAAATAAAAGACCAAGTACAGTATGTGGATCTTATTGAATCCTGAGTTGAATAAACCAACAATAAAGAAAATCTCAAAAATAATTGAGGGAATTTAATATAAACTGAGTATTAGGTGATGTTAAGAAATATTTGTTAGTTTTTTTAGGTTGACTAGCAAAGTAGAAGTGATTAGATTTTTTAAAAGCCTTATCAGATTAAATATATGATAAAGCATTCATGGGTAAAAATAATGATAGTTTGTCTGAAATTATTTTAAAATTTTCCAGTGAGACCAAAAGTAAAAAATAAGGAATGGTTTAAATCATATTGTTAAAAAGTTATAATTGTTGAAGATGGTAATGGAAATAAGGGAATAATTATCATTACTATTTTCTCTACTGTTGTCTATATTTAACATTTTATATAATGAATAGATAAGGGGAAAAGGATTTGGGGCTTGAAAAATTCTGATATGAAATGCATAAAATAACATCACCTTTAATTTACTTCTAATTTAGTTGACTCAATTAATCTAATATGTCAATTTCAGTTTTTATTCCAATTGTGAGGGATAGTGGTGATGATAGAGTAGGGACCCCAGTGGCACTAGCACTAAAAACAATTTGGGAGCTCAACTGCTTGTCCCCTTCTTTGTTACCAGGAGCAGATTTCCATGGATGCTATTTTGTCCCTGCTAACACACTCTGGAGGCCTCCTGTTACAGACTAATTGTGTTTCCCAGAAACTTGCAGTTGAAATCCTGACCCCAAGGTGATGGCAGATGGAGATGGGTTTAGGAGAAAACTAAGTTCAGATAAAGCCATGAGGATGGAGCCTTATAAAACTAGAAACGGAGACCAGAACTCTCTCTCTGCCACATGATGACATTCGAAGGACTGTCTCCTAACCAGAGTATTCCCCACTCCAGCCCCCTAACAGGGAACAGAAACTCTCAGTACCTTGATCTCTGACTTCCCAGCTTCCAGAACTGTGAGAAATAAATGTCTGTTGTGTAGGCCTCCCAACCACTGAGTTAATGGCGTTTTATTGTATCTGCTCAAGCACCTCCCAACTTCTGTGTACTCAGGAAACAAAAAATATATTTCCATATTAGCCTAAGCTAAATGTAATTAGGAAGCTAATAAAATGAAAATTAATAACAACTTCCATGTATATTTTGAAAGTGTTTTCAAATGCATCACATCTGTGATTCTTAAAGACTGCTCAAGAGCAGTTATATCATCTATACTAAAGTCACATGATAATGTATATGAATCACATGACAATAGCTGTTTTACATCATTCTTCTCTTATATAAATTCATGGTTGGCCACACTTGGATATGTCACAGCAGATAGCTTCTTGAGAGAAGAGATTTTTTTTAAGTATTAATTTTTTTTTTAAGTTTGTATCTCTAGCATCTAAAAGAGCATATGACACATTGCCAGCACTTGAAAAATATTAATGCTTAAATTCTTTTAACTCCTTTACTGAAGTAGTCATTGGGTCATCTGTCTACTCTTATCATCACTGCCATCAAATTATTCTAAAGTCACATCACTGTCTTTACTGGAATTTCTAACTGGTCTCCTCATATCCACTGTTGGCAATTACATTGCAGACAGAGTACTTCATAAATACAAATATGATCATATGAAAGCACCCACACATATACACATGCTCACCTAAAACCATCTATATATATATATATATATAAAAGGCTAATATGCAATGTGTCCCCTCAGGAGTTTGACCAGGAGATCAGGAGTTCAATCGCTTGCTATGATGTGCACTGACCATCAGGGAGCAGCGTGGAACAAAGGCAGGCCCTGGCCGGCAGCCAGCAGCTGGCAGCCAGGGAAGGGAGGCCCCAGCTGGCAGCCAGAATGCCCTTATCAGCCCTGATCACTGGCCAGGCCTAGGGATCTTACTTGTGCATAAGTTTCATGCACCAGGCCTCTAGTTCAATTATAATTCATAGCTCTAGGACTATTATTTTCTAATCATGTTATTACACATCTATTGTGATTATTGCACTTATACATGCCTTTCCTAACAGACTTTAAACCCCATTCTTAGTGAATGAACTGAGTTTGTTTTGGTCCTTTTCCTATCTTCTGGACTCTATATAGTGCTTAAATATAGAGTGGGCAAATGTAGATCTACAGTTGTGAGTACATGAAACACAGAGTTTATTCTTGTATTATTATTTATTAATGATTAAATTGTTTTCCATACTAACATCTATAAACCTACTTTTACCATTCCCCCCTATAGTGGTCAATAGTATTTGTCAAAAAGAATTCATCCAGTAGCCAAATCTCAACTTGCTTTGCAATATTTTATCTGTTTTCATTTTTTGTTAATCCTCGCTCAAGGATATTTTTTCACTGACTTTTAAGGAAAGTGGAAGAGAGTGGGAAAGACAGAGAGAAACATGAATGCGAGAGAAACACATCAATTGGTTGCCTCCTGCACAAGCTGGGACCAGGGCCTGGGCTGGGGAGGAGCCTACAACCAAGGTACATGCCCTTGACCAGTATCAATCCAGGACACAGCTGATGCTCCACAAACTGATGCTCTAATCACTGAGCCAAACTGGCTAGGGCTGAGTTATTTTACCATGCTACTTTTATTGCCCAAAATAAACAGGTAAAATAAAACAGGGGAGGAATATTATCATCAAATTAATAGGATGGTTTCTGCTTCCTAACCAATCACTACCACACTTACAAAACCATAACTTACCATTAATAGGAAAGCAGCAACTGCATGTCCTAAACACAGAGTGACCCTGCTTTTCAATTCAAGGGAAGTACTGAAAGAAATCCATTATTCTGCCTTTGCCTACAATGGTTATATAAAAATTAAGAGGATATTTGACAGCTTTCAGGAGCACAAACAATTCGATAAGGGTAATGGTCAGTACATGGAAGCAATAAATATTTCCAATCTATTACAATTTTGAGTCATTTGATTTTTAGTGTTTTGGCAAAACCCACTATACAGAAAAAAAAATCACATAGAAAACCCAAACTTACTATAGAAAATTTCAGAGGGTATTATTTGAAAACAAAATGACTTTGAAGAGTATTCACAAGTGGTTTCCTTTTATTGTTGAGCCTCAGAGCATTTCAAAGAGCATGGGTTTTCATATTACTCCATGCCACTCCTGGGAGGAATGCATCTTTTCCTCCCCTCACTGGTACCATAATTCATATTATCATCATCCATGTGCTGTGTGTTTCTCTTACTAACTTGTAAATTGGTGAGGTCAAGGCTACATATATAGTCTGGAGCACAGTCTCTGCTGTAATTCAATACTCCTTTAGTGAATGCTGTGATCTAACTTACAAAAATTCAAATTATATTGAAGTTTTCTGGGACAACATCTACTGTGACAAGTAGAAGAAGTACCAATGCATATGGGCCAATGGTGTCAGGAAAATGATCATGTAAGGAAGCATTGGCCTAGGTAAATGGTGAGTGGCCATGGTTTATCTCTGGACTTCTTCCCCATGTTCTCAGTTCTGAACTACGCGTGTTCATAATGCCTTCAGCTCATCACCCCATTCTGTCCCTGAACATTAACATTTGATGAGTTTCATATGTGTGAAGCAATGCAGTGAAGAATGTAAAGCACTCAATTAATGTATTTATCAGTTTAAAGTCAAACTTTATTTGTAGGAAGTGTCATTAAATTATAGCAATTTGAGATATTGTAATGGAATAACCTATTAGAAAAGTTTTCATTGAATAATGTTTGAAAAGTTTTCATACTCTACAGAAAGATGCCTGCTTAAAGTTCATACAATCTTATCTAATAAAGAGGGAATATGCTAATTGACTGCCATGCCCTCAAAGATGGCAGCACCCATAGCCACAAGATTCCAGTTCCCTCAGCCCTGCCAGGGTGGCAGGCATGCAGCAAGGCCTGGCCTGCCCCTGGAGGGCTCAGCTACTCCACACACCTGCCTCCAGAGTCCCCCAGTCCCCTCAACCTCCCAGCCACCCAGGGCCACCTGAGGCTCAGGTAACCAGGTCTGGCCGAGGCTTGTGCTGCTGGCAGTGGCAGCAGCAGAAGTGTGATGGAGCTTCACCTTCCCCTGATCGTTGTGTCACCTCCAGCCCCTGAGGGCTCCTGGACTGTGAGAGGGGGCAAGCCAGGCTGAGGGACCCCCCCCCTTCCAGTGCATGAAAATTCATGCACTGGACCTCTAGTATTATAATATGAGAGATCCTCAGGTAACTTCTGGTTTAATACTCCTAGTCTCAGGAAGGTTGATTTGGTTAACTACTGATAATAGCTATTTGTTGAGTGCCTCCTATATTGGACACTGGGCAAGGCTATAGGAGCACAAAGATGAATAGGAGTGAGGACCTGCTCACACTGAGTTCCCAGTGCAGCAAGGGACATAACCTGTAGACTGAGGAGAATTATGCCTTCAGCCTGCAGAGGAGATATTTGTAGAATTCAGCACTTAGAGAAAATGTGATGTGTCATTGATCATCCTGATGAGCATGTTAGTATCCATGGGGGCCCCCTGTCTCTTCATAGGTACCATTGCTATGGAACATATTCCATCTAAAAAGAAATAATCCCTGAAGGGTACATATGTTAAATCTAAATAGGACCATTTCTTTTTGAAATTTTAATTTTGGAACTTAATATAGTCTTCTGTTACCAGAACAACCGTATCCACCAAAAATCATCTTAAAGTAGCTGTAGAATCCCAAAAGGATAATAAGTTCTTACAGAGTTTCCCTAGTTATGGAGAGGAAATCATTAGTAACTTAAGACAGAAATAAAGAAATCATCCAATTAATGTATTCAGAGATGAATCTTAATGTCCAATTATTCTCTTGATTTGACACAATCTTTTAACAACATAACATAGTCAGCAACATTGTATTAATGTTGGAAGAATTAAAGGGAAGGTAGCCAGTAAGGGAAGGGAATTATTTTTTAAAATAATTTCCTTTTTTTTTTCTTTTTCTAATATGCAATGAGCAAATCTATTGCTTAAGTCTATCATATTAAAAAATAAAAGTAAACCCACAGAATTAATGTGAACACTATATTATTATGCTAAAGAATTCAATTATACTTAAAGCTTATAAAATATCATTTAAACAAAGTCTGTCTGTTCTATTAAATATTAACAAGATTTTCCTATCATTCAATATAGTCTGTTAATTCAGTTTCATTGATTGATTTAACCAATGTCTATTTAAACATGTATAATTTCCATATTTAGTAATTGGTCCAATATTAAGTGATACACAGAGTAAAAAGTTAAAGTGCCAATATTATCATGTCCATATTCTTGAAGGGATGGAAATCTAGATGTTTTTTAATATTTAGTACTTTTTATTAAATAATATATAGTATTAGAAGTAAAAAAAATTGAGACTATAAAAATGTATTACAATACAAATATACACTCATTTCCATCCCTCAGTTTCTTAGATATTCCAAAATTAAAGGTCCTATCTCTGAAATATTAATAATTTGTAAAATATAATAGCCATGATCAATAACTGGTTATATTTTAAGATCATATAACTACATCTCACTTTCCCTCTTTCCATCATTAAAACACTATAAAATGAATAAATGTCTCAAGCAAATAAATTTCAGAATAGGAATATCAGGACTGTTTTAAATTTTTTTCAAAGGTAGATTTATATTATCTAGTTATTTCTATATTCAGCAAAGTTTTATTATTCTAGAAGATAGTTTTGAACTGCTTTGTTATATAACTCCTCTTTATGATCTTTTTTAAACTTCTATATAATTTTTCCTTTTTCATTGCTAAAGTTTTGAGAAAATATCTAACTGCTTTGCCTTGACAGTTAGGTCAAGGCTGTTGTTTTTGAAATGTGAAGTTTTAATCTGACTATCCAAAGTCACTGGTGTGTTTGAAATGACTGACATATAAGTAAATGTCTAAATAGTTTATTTATCCATAGCATTGAGTTTGCAATATATGCAATAGCCTATTCTAAGCACTGGATTAAATATATAGAATTACAATCTCATCCCAGACTACACATGGAATCTAATCTCAAGAACTGTAGAGCCTATTTGAAGAGATACAATGCTTGTAGATGACTTAGACAATGTATGTAATTGATGGACAACAAAAAATGCAAGAATTCATAGGAGAGAAAATGACCACTATAGGCTAATTGTCAAGAAGGTGTTTGTTTAGTTTAGTTTAAACTAGGTATCAGAATATGTATAAGAGATGGCACATTTGTTTAAAAAGACAGAATAGTGTGTCCGAGGCATGAGGATGGAGATCTAGAAGATTGTATAAAGGATAGTGAGTCAGCAATGTGGCTGGAGTGCAAATTAATAAATGGGAGTAATGGAAAATATGGTTAGAAAGGCAATTTGGAATTGCATTACAGGAACCTTGGAAAGGCTAGTTAAAGAATTTAGACGTTAAGTTTCAGCGGAGTACAACTAGCAGTGATTTTTGATGAGAGATGACATAACAAGAAATGATGGGTGTTTTTTGTTTGTTTGTGTTTTTGTTTGTTTTATTTTTGTTATTGTTAATCCTCACTGAGGGTATTTTTTTCTCACTGATTTTTAGGAAGAGTGGAAGGGAGGGGAGAGACAGAGAGATAGAAACATCTATGTGAGAGAGACATTAATTTATTGCCTCCCACATGGGCTCCAAGCAGGAGTCGGGGAATGAGACTGCAACCCAGGTACTGCCTTTGACGGGGCATCCAATCCCAGAGACCCTTCCGTCTGCACGTGGATGCTCTAACTACTGAGCCAAACCGGCAAGGGCAAGAAATTATGTTTTTAAAGATTAGTCTGAGGGTTTCATTTCCTTCTGTCATTCATGTTTTCGTTTTTCAACAAACATTGATTCCAATTTTTGAATATTCAGGCATTGCACCATACATAGAGGCAAAGATAAGCAAGATGCACTTCCCACCCTCACGCTGCTTTTATCCCAGAGGCAGAAGTGAAGCAATAAGTGCCATTTATCAAGGTATGTAACCTGGTGAAGCTCTACATGAATGCTTTCAATGTCAAGAATAAAGACTTGCAGATATACTAGTGATCGGGGGGAAATTACTGGCAGAGCCCATTCAGAAACATACACTTGAGGGATCAGTATGAGTTTACTATGTGAACTTGGAGAAGAAGAAGGAAAGAAGTCATTTTAACACGTGGGAACGATGCCCTCAGTCGCAAAAACAGAGAACAGTGGAGTCATCGCTGGGTTGCCCGATGTCACATCCCTTTGGCCCACCTGTGATTTCAGCTGCAGCCGTGATGACATGCATTTCTGTGCAAAGTCACACTAGCACCCCACAAGCACTGCCCACCTCAGAGACTTCTTGGAGGTCCTGGAGGCCAGCTAGCATCTTCACAAACACGGTCTGCAAGTGCCAGGTTGATGCACCCAAAAGCCACCCTTCAACCAGTAGACCAATGGCTCTGCCCCCTGACCCTCTGACAGTTCTGGACATATTACGTATGGCTTCTCAGAGGTTTCAAGGAATGAAGCCCTATAGCCCATTGTAGGGACTTCCATGATGCATCCTAACAAAAAACCCTTATCAGCTGGCTGGCATGGCTCAGTGGTTGAGTGTGGACTTATAAACCAGGAAGTCACGGTTTGATTCCAAGTCAGGGCACATACCAGGGTTGTAGGCTCAGTCCCCAGGGTGGGTTGTGCAGGAGGCAGCTGGTCATTGATGTTTCTACCTCTTTCTCCCTCTCCCTTCCTCTCTGAAATCAATAAAAAAACATATTAAGAAAAAACAAATGCTCTCTCTCCCGATTCCCGCTCCCTCATTCTTGCTTCCTTATGTAACTACTACCAAAATGAACTCCCTGCCACCAAGTCCTGGCCTCAGACTGCTTTGAGTAGGACCTGAAGAGAGCAAAAAAGTAATTTATTCATCATGATGGAAGAGAAACGTGCGTCTGGTAGTGATGAGAAGCATAAAGTGGATGGAGAATCGTTATTCTTGAGACTAGAGTTTCATGTATCATGCTAAAATAATTGAATTTTATCCAATTATAGGGAATCAATAAATAATTCAAAACAAGATAGTAACCTGCTCAAGATTTTTTGTTTTAAAAGATCTCTCTGGCAACATGAAAGAAGTAGGAACTGAACATCCTAGACTGAGAACTGAGAGGCTTCTTTAGAGACTATGATGTGATCCACACGAAGTGCTTTTGAGTACTAAGCAGGAATTATCTGTAGGGATGGATATGGGGGATAAAAACCATCTGCTTTTACGTGGCACAATGTCTGAGTACCAATGCCACTCATCCATAAATACAGGAGATACTAATAGGTTGAGGAGAGAGAGGTAGAATGAGTTCAGTGTTTAGCATAGAACTTTCATTAGGATTTTAATCAGTCATGTGAAATTAGTCCAGCGCCTATACTATTTAGCCATAAACCTATAAGGGACAAATATTTTGGAACCTCTGAAGTTCTATGTAATTATGACTTTCTTCAATAAAAGTATCCTCTTGTAATCATTTCAGATATAAAGCAAGGTATTATAATTGAAAACTTTTTAATTTCCCCATACAACTGGTGGTTCTTAAACTTTAAGGAATACCAAAAGCACCTGAAGGGCTTCTTAAAATACAAAACACTGGGCTGCACCCCCCCTGTGTACAATTCAGTAGGTCTGAGAAGGGCCTAGAAAGTCCTCATTTTTCATACGTTCTCAGTGCTGCTGCTGCTGCTTCTCCAGAAACCCTACTTTGAGAACCACTGCATTAATTAGACCATAAACAACTGTGGGCCCGAACTGTGTTTCATTCATGTCTGTATGCTTAATGTCTATGGTCTAGTAGAATCTCAACAAATATTTATAAGAAGGAGTGAATGATATAATTATTATATGTGATGGAGCTAAAATTTTTTAGCTAATTTGAACTAACTGCCCCATTCAAGAGTCTTCTTGTTACTCTAACATATAAGGAAATTAATAAATCAAGAAAATATTAAGTAATTGCTATCCCATTTGCTGAAAATGGAAAAGCTGAACTCTGTGTTGTCATGGATACAGTCTTCTATTTTCAGTACTGGTCGTGTCCTACTTGTTAATGACTTATAGTAACCAATAGGAAAATAACACTTCACTCACGACATTTCATTAAATTTAACACCTCATATTAAGCCTAATGGGACAATAAGAACAAAGTTCTGCTTACCAGTTGTTTACAGAATCCCACTATTTCCCTGCAGTCAGTGACTTACACAGCATCAATCTTTATGAACAGCTCCCAAAATAAAAAGGAGATAGGAAAATAAAAGCTTTTTTTGACTTAATAATAATGACCTTGGGCTGGACATATCCTGACATTTAACCAATAGTTGAATTAAAAGACTCTACTGTCTTTGATTCAGAGTTTCTGCTTCAACCATAGATTATTACCTCTCAGGAAATGCCCTTACTCTCCAACATTACAAATTTAATAGAAGAGGAGAAATAATAATATGAATCCTGAGCAACAGTCCCTTTAAATCCATGCACTTTTCAGTGGTAAATGCAAAATATGGGTGGAGAATAGACAAAATCACTTAGCTTGAGTAAAATTCTCCAGTTTGATTTTGATGCCAATCACAATGAAAGAATCACCTTCATCACTGAAATCTGGGATTGTGTTACTTTATTTCCAAGGAAAATTGAAGTGTGAGGGTAAAGACCTTCATGCTTCATAGGGAAGGAATAGATTATAAACAAACAGCTCAGGCTCCAGAAGAAGAAAATAAAAAGGATAATTAAATACATTAATGATGCACACATCTGAGCAAAAGACCAAAGAAATATTGGAAAGTATAACATAATTTAGAAGTCAAGGGAAATAAATGGGGAAGGAGAAAAGGACAGATAACTCAGAGGGACTGAATAAATCTCAGATAGGATATAAAAGACTGGAAACAGATGTTTATATTAAACTGCCAATGGAGTGATGAAACCATACAGATTGTGGTACCAATTTAACTGGAAAAAGCTATGGCGAGCAGACAGAGATTTGAGTTGGGGCTCTATTTTCCACCAGTCAACTAAAAGAGGTGGCTGCTGCCGCTACTGCTAATGATGAATACCATATGCTCGCAAGAGACTTAGCCAGTGAGCTCTGCTGTCTGTTGGTACGGGCAGATATGTGTAATTTTCTTTATCTGATACAAAAATTAATGCAACTTCAAATAACTGCTTGCAGAATGCCTGAAGAGCCCATATTGCTTCTCTTTGAAAAAGTCAAGAGTGAGTCATTTAAAAATGTTTCGTCTTGATTCAATAAGGCAGTTAAAGTAGTTTTACCTGATTGAGTCACGATATTAGCCTAGTTGTCTATTTTATTTTTATACTGGAGAGGAAGCCTTCAACGGAACAGCCATGCAGTCAAGTGTGATATTTAAAAAAAATAGCAAACTCGCTGTTTACAGTCTTCTTCAACGGAGCATACATGTGTCTATGTCTATAGTGTAATAGTTTACTTAGTGTATCCGCAAAGAAAGGACCTAAACCTGGTGTTCTAGCCATACATGTAGTTACATGCTGAAAAATGGTTCCCTTCAAAAATACTAGAATTGGCTATGTGGGATTTGTTTGTTCATTTGTTGTGTTCTGTCAGGGGGCGCTGTGGTCCCAATCCAAGTCTAAAATAAACAGATGGTCAAGGTAGAAGGAAATAAAAGGACAACTCAGAGAAGCCGTGTGTGAGTGACCCTGTTTCCTTTCTGAACCCGCCTGCAAATGCCTTCATTCTGAGGTGAACACCTACTTCATCCGATCACTTCGGCAGGAAGAAAAATGAAAGAAACAAAGCCCTGATTCTTTCCTCTCACATGTGACAAACTAAGTGACTGCTGATCTAACCCCTACATGTCCCCATCACTCTATCGATGTTATAGACATGGCCTGAGTGTTCTGATATATTTTTTTTTCTCCAAAACTCATTAAAATATGGAGATGAGAAAGGAAGAGCCACCGAATAACTTTAAAAAATATTTTGGTAGTCCTCATTAAGAAGAGTTTAAGGACCTTGGATTTTATTTTATTACGCAGTAATAAAACTCAGCTAGAGG
Source organism: Murina feae (assembly GCA_004026665.1). Lineage (NCBI taxonomy): Eukaryota > Metazoa > Chordata > Mammalia > Chiroptera > Vespertilionidae > Murina > Murina feae. Next base: position 56,932 of record PVJC01002597.1, read on the forward strand.
AGAGATGTTCAATCTGGAACTCAAAAGCCAAATACAAGTGCCGCTAACTCATAACCAAGGAGCCTTTGACTGAGTAGACTGGGTGCTGAGGAAGCCCGCTGCCGAGAGAAAACCATCTGGGCTATTTAAGCTACTACATTTTTATATGCACCGGATCTCTGCCTTACCAGCTAAAATTTCTTTTACACCATTCATATGGAAAAGAGGAAAAAATTCTGACAGAATGTAAATTCTTAACAAACATTATCAGTACGATAATATCAATATGATATGCTTACTAATCTAGTTCTGTCTTGAAAAAAATGAAAGAATTAGAGGGGGCAAGAAGAAAGACAAAAACAAATGCAATATATGTTGGTAAACTGAGGGAAAATGGGGAAAAGGAAATGGTGGGTGGGAAAAGATCAACCATAGGACTTGTTTGTATATAGACAAAAGGGTGGTGAAGGCCTGGGGTGGAGGGAAGGGTAGAGGCAGGCTATAAGGGGTCAATGGGAAAAAAAGGGGGGACATATGTAATTCTTCAACAATAAAGATTTTAAAAAAGAAAAGGAACTGCTTGTAGAGACAGATTGTGCTGCACTTCAAGCTACTGTCATTGTTTGTTTCCTTCCTCTGGGCCTGGGGCTTATTTTCACTGCTCAAACTGCCTTTTGGATCTCTAATTTCAAGGGCAAGCATGCACTCCTTGACAGCATTCCAAACTTGTCTTGTTGGGGAGATTTAAACCACCTGAAACTGTCTTCTGCTCCTGGTCTGATGGTGTCCTGCATTGCGGGCCTGGCTATGCATCTGCAGGGGGTTGTATGCAATGATTTCCAGTGCCCCCTCCTCTCCAGCGCCCCGAGTGGGAGTGCACCTCAGACCCCTCCAGAGTCACAAACCCCACTGAAATGTACAGCAAAGGTTTGCGTTTCTCACTAAGAAGAATAATTCATTGCTCTCTGTGGAAAAGTTTTGCAAGTGCTCCCTGAACTAACTGGAGACCTGGTCTTGCTTGAGAAAGGCAGATGGACACCAAGCTTGGCTCCAGCCCCCTCTATCCTGCTTGGGTTCCAAGAATCAACAATGAACTAGCAAGCTTGGAAAGAAATTAGAATTGCAGAAGCGCCAAAGGTATCCCTTGGAGCAGTGTGAATATTGTGTTGTCATGTAAGAGAGGCCTTGAAAGATAAAGGAACCAAGTCCAATTATATTACAGGTTCCACGTTCATCTGAATCACTGTCTAACTTCAGACTTCCAATGATACCATAGTGCCTGCAATAATTAATTCACCTCTTACTTCCAAAGACATGTTGGAAAATTAACTCCCAGTGCTAAAATGAATTTGGCAGCAGAACACATTACAATTTTACAGGTTACCTGACAATCATTTTAAAATGTTGTCATGAGTAAAATGCCGTCTTGTGTCTTCCCCACAGATGGAGTCTATCTGATTTGTGGGCTTTATTTCTCATTATGTTAACGAAAGCATACCCCTTTTTGATATTTTTATAAAAGAATACAAGTTATCTTTTATAAACACTTATACAGACGCAAAATTATGTTTTTACTTCGAGAACAAAAGTACTAATTTTTAACTACAATGATAAATATTCTACTTTTATGAAAACCAATTAAAATTAAAACTCATAAATAAACAAGTTGGAGATAAATTTCCATATTAGTGCATGGTTGTTACTGTGGTTTATCATGGGAGAAACATATGTAATAATTTAACCCCAGCTTCAGGGCAGTCCTATGGCAGCAAAGTGTGCTTTAACTGGAAGGCGAAGCTTTGGATTTGTACATCAGAACCTAGGAGTGCCCATTTAGATATCATCAAAGTCTTAATCTACAAAGAGCAGGTGTGTTGACACTGAGAAAACCTATTGAGACATAAAAAGAGTTGCAAGGGTTGAAATAGCAAGTGTAATAAAATAGAAGTATTTTTTCATCATTTTAATATTGTGACCAGGAAGGAGTTTGCTTGGATGCTTGTTTGTTTTTGCTTCGCAATGTACGAACTCAGAGAGAATCCTATGACAGGATCTCATTTGGGCTACTCCAGTCCCAAGAAGAGACTATTTATATGAATACTGCCGGAGGAAAAAAAAGGGAAGGAAGAAAAAGCTGGATATAGTTGGCTACTCTTTCTCTTGGCAAAGAACAGCAATGGCCTTACCATCCTTCTGTTTATGGCAACACGAACTACTTTATTTGAAAAGTCCCTCATTTCTATGATTGCAGTGGACATGTTTTCATCAACAGAGCAGTTCAGGAGGAAAAAATTATTTTATTAGCTAATTTTCCTTTCATGAATTAGGGATTTTTCTCTGCACAGAGAGAAACTTCAAACCCCTGCAGAAATGGAAGCATGCCCATGGACTGACTACCAGGGATCAAGTTTCCAGGGGGCTAATAACCTGCTCCAGTGAAAACATATTTTTAATTTGCTTTCAGCATTATTTATTTTTTTATTATTACGCTAAGGGTTTATAATTTAATGTCAAACATAATTTTGCACGAATTATGTGACTGTACTATGATGCAGTAGATAAGCTCCGTGTGCCTGGTTGGCGTGGTCTCAAACGATGTTTTTGAGAAAATGGATCACCACCTGGCAAGTTGCCATTCCATAAACTGCTCAGTAGAACTTTAAAAGGAAAATGTTGCAAAGAATTTTCGTGTTTTGCAAAAAATATTTCTAGTAATATCAGAAGCAGAAAAAAAGCACTCTATTGCTTTCTACTAGCTGTAACTTAAATCGGATGAAGCTAATTAAGAAATTAAGAGGTTTCCAATTTTTAAAAAAAATTGCAAAGTCATATTTATGGTCAACTCTCAACCAGCCAAGTGGCATAATATTTTTAAATGAGAATATTTGTTTAAAAATATAGTAGTCATCTATGCGTTTCCAAGTTTTATGATCAGTTCGTAAACATTTAGGAGCACAGACAATGTGCCAAGTATTATGCTGGAAGTGGTAGATGCAAAAGTAAAAACTAGACACAGCTCTCAAGGAGTTCCCGTCCAGGGGAGGAGACAAGCAGAGACACATCCTGTCGGTATAATGTGGTAAGTGCCATAATGCAATTATGCAATGAGTTTCTGGACCATCAAGGAGGAGCATTTGGCCAAGACTTGGGGATGGGGTGAAAGGTCAGGAAATGTTTACATGAGGAGACTGGGAAACAGCTTAGTGTTCCAAGTTGGAAGACAAAAAATCAACGGAATTGACCTGCCAAATAAATGGTTATTTGTGTATGTATCATCCACAAGTTTAAAAAAATGTAAATATACTATTTATATGTCATGAAGTCTTTTTCACATGCTTTAGCTAATCTGATTCTTACACTGAACCTAGGAGTTTAAGTATGGAGGGTTTTAGTATCTTCACACTACAGATGAGGAAAATAAATCTGAGAACAGTGGCATGGCCCGCCCAAGGACACTCAGGTAACAAATGTGTTTGTATGACAGCAAACAGCAAACCCCGGGACTCTTGATTCCAGCCCAACTGCCATTCTTGTGTACTCTACTCTGCCTTCATCCTGCTCATTTATCGCATCGTCATTAACAAAACAGCAACTAAACCTTTAGACATAGAAGTGCAAAAATCGAGAATAATGTGAAATATCACTTTTGGCCTTTCCAATTAAAACCAAAGCATCATCAAATTAACATAATTAGTAAGAATTCTATATATATGTTAAATGTCATCTATTCATCAGCCACAAATTCTAAATCAAATCATACAGAACATGGAATCAAAATTTATGTGTATCCACATTATCAAATACAAATCATTTGGCAGAGAAGTAAGTGAAGTCTGAGGAATTAAAGCATTCCAGCAAGCAACTGGCCTATTGGACATACCAGGTACATGAGTTTTCCAACCAATTATAGGAAAACTGGTATGATGTTGATTGGATTGCTGAGTAATTGACCTGATTTTTTTATTATGGTAAGTGAAATAACTGAATTGTGAAACCCTCATAAGTCATATTTTTTTGTAAATTTAATTGTCTTTATAGACAATCTTTAATAGTGGATAGTTCTCTTGAGTTTCCACTCTTACTTCAAAATATTTATTTTTGACAATATAGGAAATATGAATCCTGACTTTGTTTGACATGATTAGTTGGAGGGAGTTTCTTTTATTATTAAAGAGTTTTATATCAAGCATGGGCTAGACTCAATCAATCTTTAATCCTCCAGGGAAATATTCAGCATGACAAAACATTTGCTTTAACAATGTTACAAAAAAGAATCATTTCTCTATAGAGAACCACAGAGTTTGTTACTGGTAACAATGACTTTTCTTATTATTTTTGCCTACTTAGATTCTTAGGTAATCTACTGCAACTCCTCTTTATAGTTTGTAGTTACTTGTATCCTTGTCATGTAAGAAAATAGAAATATTCTCTCAGAGGTTGCATGTATTAGTCAGGTTAGTTTAGACTATGCTGCAATAACAAACGTACCCCATAATGTCAGCATAATGCATAAAGATTTAGTGATTGCTCATGTTATGTCTTTACAGGTCTGGTGGCTTCCAAGAGATGTCATAAGGATTTAGATTACTTTTATCTTGTAACTTTGTCAACAAGAACATTCAACCTCTGGTTGCTGCATTAGGGAAAGAGTGAGTTTAAGGACCACACACCAGCTCATAAATACTTTTTACTTGAAAACGAAACACATTACTTCCCTCACGTTTCCTTGGCCAGAAGTAGTCAGTTGGGACTGCTTGACTTATGGGGAGCAGGCAGAAAGAAGGTAGGCAAACACTTAAACTTTCTGTGAACAGTAAATTGCTCTGTCATAAAGGGCATGATTGTAGAGGTACTTATATTTCTAACATCCTCAGAAACACTAACAAAGTCCCTGGTGCAAACACACTACAAAGTAGATTATGCATCTAGAGCCAGAGTGAATATTAAATGTTAAGTAATAAAAGGTATATTATTTTTAAACAGTAATAAGGATAAAATTACACAATTGCTTAAAATCAATAGGTAGAATGAAGACTAATTTCCAGGTTATTTTTTTAACAAATTCCTGCACTAAATTTTTATTAAAAAATCTGGAAAAGCAAGGTTGATAGAGACTCTAACATTTGCCTGAAATGATATTGCAAGCGCCCAATCCAGGATTTGAATTTAGTTTGATCTTAATCTAATGTATCTGCTCTTGCCACTTTATGTTACTGACTCCCCAAGTATACATTGCTCAGGAAAGTGATCAATACCCCTATCTGATATAACTAAACAAACAAACAAAAACCATGAATGGCAGGTATCTCTAACCCAAGGTTCCTGAGTCCCTTAAGGTCAGAGCTAGCTTCAAAGGCAAGAAATCAGCCTGCTAATTGAAGAATAGAAGTTTACCCATAATGCTAATAGAGGTGAGAATAAAGGTAGCCGATGAGATAGGAGAATTTTTTTAAACCTATCTTTATGTTGAAAGTATTGCAGATGTCAACTTTGTGGGGGTTTTCTTTGTGTGTGTGTGTTTTTTCCCCATTGATGCCCTCCTCCCCACACCCGCCACTCCCAAGCCTTTGCCACACAATTGTCTGTGTCCATGAGCTATGCATATGTGCATATAAATCCCCAGTTAATCTCTTCTGTCCCATAACCCTTACCCCCACCTTCCTTCTGAAATTCATTAGTATGTTCATGATTCTATGTCTCTGGATCTATTTTGTTCATCAGTTTATTTTGTTCATTAGATTCCACATATAGGAGGATTTTTAAATGCAGAGGAGTTAAAGTTTGGCATCTATAACATCATCAATTCAGTGCATTGATTAAGAACAGGTCTGAGCATCAGACTGGTTAGAGTAGTTTATGACTTGCTTAACTTTTCCATGCCTCAATTTTCTTTGTTCTGTAAAATGGGCATAAGGCCTACCTTGTTAGACTTTTATGAAGATTATTCTAATGAAATTAGCATTTGAAATACTGATCACAATGTATGACATGACTTTTCCTGGAAGAGGAAAGATCTTAAAGAACCTCACTTCACAATATTTAGTGTTATGAATAATGCTTTAGCCACTGTGAAACTGTTTACACAGTTTCTTATGTGATTTATGGGCTTTAATGTGGATTTTTTTAGTCATGAAGCAGTAGACACATTATTATAGAACTAGGGGCCTGGTGGACAAAAATTTGTGCACTTGGGAGGTCCCTCAGCCTGGCCTATGCCCTCTCACAGTCTGGGACCCCTCAGAGGATGTCCACCTGCTGGCATGCTTGGTCAGCCTGGGTGAGGGGCTGATGGCTGTTTGCAGGCTGGCCAAGCCCTCCAGTGTGGACCCTCACCCCATTGGGGTGTGGCCAGCCTGGGTTACAGGCTGAGGGCCATTTTCAGGCTGCCTATAGCCCCTTCAGGTTTTGGGTCCCTACTGGGGTGCCTGAGCAGTCTGGGTGAGAAGCTGATGGCTGTTTGCAGGCTAGCCAAACCCCCCAGTGGGATCCCTCACCCCATTGGGGTGTGGTCAGCCTAGGTGCAGGCCTGAAGGCCATTTTCAGACTTTCAGGCTGCCTACAGTCCCTTTAGGTTTTGGGTCCTTACTGGGGTATCTGGCCAGCCTGGGTGAGGGGCTGATGGCTGTTTTCAGGCTGGTCAAGCCCCCCAGTGGGATCCCTCACCTCACTGGGGTGTGGCCAGCTTGAATGCGGGCCTGAGGGCTGTTTTCAGGCTTTCAGGCTGCCCACAGCTCCCATTGACCCAATGTTCCAGCAAGGCTGGCTGGAAGCAGGTTTATGGGGTTTATTTATCTTCTATAATTGATACACTGTTGCTTTAAGCCAAGGCCTAGGCAGGTAACAAAGCCTCCTGTTGGCTTCAGCTCTATGGCTTCTATAATTGAAAGAATGTTGCCTTAGTTAGAGGCCCAGCCAGTGTAGGCAGGCAGTTTCCTCCATCGCTGGTGCAATGGAAGCCAGCTGTTTGCTTCAGCTCCGAGGCTTCTATAATTTAAACAATGTTGCAACTATGTTGTTGCCTTGAGCACAGAGAGGCTCAGCCGGCCAGCAGACAGTTTACTCCTGGTGCAATGGAAACCTCCTGTTTACTCTAGCTCTGTGACTGCCGGCCTCCATCTTGGCTGGGTTAATTTGCATACAGCCACTCTGATCGGCTGGCGGGCATGGCTTAGGCGTCCCAAAGAAACGGTCAATTTCAATATTACTCTTTTATTAGATTAGATATAGTGTGTCATGAAACTTTCATAGAACTAAGAGCACATTCTAAATAGCACAAATAATGTGAAATAATGCAAAGCTACCCTACAAAATATATATTAAAAAATAAGATTTAAAATATTTCTCATTTTCTACTATCTTAAGTAATTTTCCCTTCTATTGTCATATATTTGCTAACCTTGTAAATCAGTACGATAAGCAAAATAATTCATGTCTCCAATAGATGACTAAAATATAGCATCAATATATCAATCCAACTTAAATAATCAATGTGATTTTAATAGCATGGTTAGATTTTCCTCTCATTTGACCCTACCTTTTTTATAGAATGTTAAGATGAAGTAAAGTCCCAGAAATGTGTATCCACCTTAATTATAGCCTTGTTTTCAGTAGTTGACTACTTCAGTATTTTTTCATTGCTTTTCAACTCTCGACATTTGTGTTCACTCATTTTAGACACTAACAGACAGCAATCAAAACTGATGTGCACTATGTATCCTGGGGAAATAGAGCCTGGTAAGTGATGGCAATTTTCACAGTAAGTTGGGGTATTGGTCCTCCTCCAGCTGTACTGATGGATGGTGCTTGATGGCACTGTTAAGACATTTAGCATTCCCTAAGAACTGGGTAACCAAGAATGATTTAAAATAGGAGCTTAAAAGAGAAAAATAAGTCAGGAATAACTCAGTAGCATCAAGGCTGTGAAAGAAGCCCTTTTATTACTAAGCATAATTAAACCCCCTTTTGATAGGAATTTATAGAGTTAAACACTGATTTCTAATAACTGAATATTATCTCAAGTGCCCCCATCTTATGTATTGTCTTTTGGAAATAGCATTCAATGTAAGAACGTGTTGTTAGGCACATTTAAATAGAGGTTTCAGATAGTCCTTAAGGAAGAATGGTAAAGAGAAGCAGAGTACTGAGGACCAGAAGTCAAGAGTCCTGGATTCCAATTCCAGCATCGGCCATTTTATCAAGTCATTTTACTCCGCTGAACCTCGGTTAGATCATCTATTAGATAGGAAGTTTGCACATGATGATTCTGTGTGTCCCAAGGGAAAACATCAAACTCTTCACTTATAATCAACGTCATCTTAGACCAGTATATTCTCCTACCATGTACAAAATGCTTCCCAAAATATCCTAAACCCTGATCACCAAAATATACTAAACTCTGACAGCATAGAGCTCATTGAAAACAATCTAAAGTAGGGCTATATTTTAGGGAAAACAAAACTAAATACAATATGCACAGATGAAGGGTTACCTAACATTACACCACGTTGCACAGCGAGAACTGTCTTAGGTCTGATATGTCTATTCCTTTGTTGTAAATTAAACCAGGCACTTCAAAGAGAAGTAGCCCAGATTTTCTTGGCAGCATTAAATAGTAAATCTGTGTGAAGAAAGAAAGAAAGAAAAAAAGAAAGAAAGAAAGAAAGAAAGAAAGAAAGAAAGAAAGAAAGAAAGAAAGAAAGAAAGAAAGAAAGAAAGAAAGAAAGAAAGAAAGGAGGAAGGGGGGAAGGGAGGAAGGGAGGAAGGGAGGAAGGGAGGAAGGGAGGAAGGGAGGAAGGGAGGAAGGGAGGAAGGGAGGAAGGGAGGAAGGGAGGAAGGAAGGAAGGTTGTGTGAACCACAGGGAATCAGAATAAGTTGAGACCTAACAGCATTCTAATTGTAATAATTATTATTTCTTGAATCTTTACTAAATGTTAAGTAGTGTGTTAAGAAATGTGTAGCCATTATCATATATCATATAGAGTATTAAATAATGTTATTCATATTTTATGGGCCAAAAATGACTCAACTTTTTTCTAAGGTTACACTATTGGTACACATAAGAGGTAGTATTGGAACCCATTTCTGTCCAACTCCAATCCTTGCACTCCTAACTACAGAAGGTCCTCAAATAACGTCACTCCATTCAATATCATTTTGTTATAATGTTTCTGAGAAGAAAAAATTGATTTTGGGATGGGACATCGGTGTCTGTGAATTTTGCACATTCTCCCCATGCCTGCACAGATTTTCTCCAGGTTCTCCAGTTTCCTTCCACATCCCGAAAATGTGCACACGAGATGAATTGATGTGTCTGCACTGGCTCAGTTTGAGAAAATGTGTGTGTGTAGGGGGGGGAGGAAGGGCCCTGCAATGAAATTGTGTTTTGTCCAGTGTGGGTCCTGCCTTGTACCCTGAGTGGCCTGGATAAGTACAGATCCTGGCCATCGTGACCCTGAACTGGAATAAGCATGCTGGCAATTAATAAGCTTACTTGTTTGTATTCATCTCTCTTAAATGTATGTATAGCTCACATATAATTCAAAGTTCAATTGTAGAAGTGTTTGGGGTCTTTATTTGGAAGTCCAGTAAAGTTTTTGTGACTGGAAATATGCCAAAGGAATTTACAATTTGTTTCTATCAATTAGCCTGCAGTTAAATTGGTTTCATTATGCATCATTTTGCTCACAACCCCCGTTTTCAAGAAACTTTCAACAATTTAAGTGAGGACTTACTGTACTGCCTTGGGTTATATGTTGGAACCACATACTGAATCTTCTAGCAGAAATACTATCTTAGGAGCATAAGTTAGGAAGAAATATGTATAATTCTGTTGCTTAGGCAGGGGTTATGTTAATAGCCATCTACTGTAAGCCACAGTTCTATTTGTCATTTTGAAAGAGTTTTGTTTTTATTTAATAAAAAAGTACTAATTCACTAAAAGATACTAATATCTCTCTTCCAGAATTTAGCATAGCCACTCCACAGATTTTCATATAATTCAAGTTTCAGATTGTTGTTTTAACATTTAAGATTGCCTGGAATGGAGGTAGAGTTTAAAACAAGAATTCTGGTAGATGTTTCTGCTTTGTTAAATTTTGCCAATAGAAAACCATCTATCGACTAGTACATTTCATTCTAAAGTAAAACCTTCTGGAGCAAAACTTCCATCTCTACATTTCTTTTTCACAGTACGCCCCTTTAACAATTCTACTATATAACCCACAAATCTAATTAAGAATGTTTGAGCCAGCAAGCAAACTGTGCAAGTGATTTTTTTTATCCCAGTTTTCTCTCACAAATATAGGCACTGTTTCATTTGCTGTATATTCATATAATTTCTTTCCTTAAAAAAAAAAAGCTTTGAATTCTAGAAGCTAATTATACCCAGCTTTCAATGAGCTCAACTAGGATTTCATCATCCCAGGAAGCAGAATGGTACCTCTTGTGGCTCATAATGGTAATGGTAGGCTTCTGCATCATTGCTTTGACAATCTGCCACTGATTCTTGTGGTCTTCATCTCAGTCTCCAAACATTTAAAAACAGCTGGCAGTCTTGATGGAGAATTACATTCTCACTTGTTGGTCCTTGGGCTTCTTAACACATTAAACTATTGTCATAATGATGTGGCTGTGCTCCTGGGCTTTAATCTGGTGCATCCGCTACAGTCCAGCTTGAAAGCCTCTTAGCATGGCCCTAACGTATTTCTTAAGAGTTCCAATCTGAAAAGAGACACATTATTTTAAGATATTTGCTCCCATGGCTGTGTGGCTCAGTTGGTTGGAGCATTTGCGCCATACAACCAAAGGTCCCAGGTTCTATTTCCAGTCAGGGCATATACCTAGGTTGAGGGTTCCATCCCAGTCAGAGCTTAAGGGAGGCAACCGATGGATATTTCTCTCTCACATATATCTCTCTCCCTTTCTCTCTCTAAAATCAGTAAATATACTCATGTGAGAATTGAAAAAATAAAAATAAAAATAAATTTGCCTTCATCTGACAATAGATACTTATAAACAATGGGAGTAGGAAAATGTCACCAGCAAGCAACACAATAGTGTGTGATTTTTTTTTTTACATGAGTAGTCTCTTGAATCCACACCTTGAAAATTGCCTCACTTAATATGAATATATGCCATTATTATAGTGTTATAAATAAAATTGCATTAAGAAACATGAGCAAATAGGTGAGGGAAATAAGGGGAAAACTTAAGTAAAAAGGAGGTAATTTGAGAAGACTATGAAGATAACTGGAAAAGTGAAGAGTAAAATATCTCCAATTTAGATAAGTAACACTGAAACCAAGAAGAAAAGAATCAAGAAAAGACAACTACTATTTGGTAAAAACTTACAGATTATTATAGCACTTGATTGAATTGTATTATAGCATTATAAGACTAGGGTATACTAGTGATATGAATGGACCACAGTTGTATGAGTCAATAAAAAAGATCAATAGCATTATGTGAGTTTCAAAATATATAACTGGTGGGTTATGGGTCATTTTGGGCTGGGTCGAGGGGATCCAACCTATCAGTGTTTGAAATAGAAAAGGTTATAAAGCATACATTTTTCAAAAATAAAACAAAATGTCATTACAATTTTTGGAATTCACTGTTAGATTATTGTTGCTTTTAAAAATCAATGTTGGACTCAATCTCTTTTTTCCATATTTCCAGAAGCAATTTTATAGGGCATTGGTTGATTTTGCTAATATGCTGTAGGTGGTAAAAAGAGATGATGGCATTAATGAGCAAACATTATACTCTTCATAAAATAGTGGATTAATAAAGATATTGTTACATTTCCTCAAAATAGCAGATGTTTCTCTTGACACCTGATTATGGAAGCTTTATCTCAATTCCATGCATGAATCTCTGGTCCTGGAGTCCTAGTACTGATAATACAAGTTGAACAACTACACTAGATTCATCCAGTCAAAAGGTTTCTCCATTTAACAGAGGTCTTAATAAAGTCATTATCATTTCTAGTAAGTTGACAAACCTGTGATTATTGGTATTGCAGATCACATGATTATTATTGTATGATTTAAAATAAACTTTTTATAATGTTGTTAGAATCGAACTAATAAAACCTACAACGAGAAGCAGAAATTATTTGTTCAATATTGGATGTGTCACAAATTAGCAAACACAAGTCATTCTTGTTAGGTGCCTTTCTAGTAGTCCTGGAGTATTAATGAGTTGTATGCCTATCTTTCCATTTTAAGCACCTAACAGCATTTATTACTCTAGAAAAAACTCATTCTTGAATAGCTTTTCAAAATTAGAAATGCCACTATGAAGTGGTTATGCATAAAAATAATAAAAATGAGAGGAGGGGGAGAGAGAGTCTGGATCATCACAGACCATAGCCTGAATCTTAGTTTAAAAAACTGCAATTATATAGGTAAATGGAGTAAAGTACAACACAATTTAGGAAGAAGGGTTATAGAAAACGCTATGAAGGCAAGATTTCTGATTACTTCTACAGCCCTTAAATAATGAGATGACATATCAGTTTGCCAGTGATTCTAATAGAACACAAAAGTTTGCTTTTTCTCTTACAAGTCTGAAGAGGAACACAGGTGCTTTTTTGTTTGTTTTTGGAACACAGCTCTTGTAGTCTCTAATGATAAAATGTACTTAAATTATTTACCCCTTAAAATTAGAACAGTTGTGACTAAACAAAAATGGACTTTTTCCTGTACAACTTATGAATCTGTTTGAAAGTAAGTCAGAATTTGAAAATTACACTATCGGCTTCAGACTCTTCTATCTGTTCAATTGTAGCTTTCAGTTTGCGTTTCCTGGGTGCAGATACATGAAAAAGATTTTCTCTACCTTGTTCTTGATTATTCCCTCTACAAATGGAGAACCAAAGGTGGCCAGAGGGGATAGGGCAGACTGCCTAACAAGCAATAATAATCACACACCAAATATTAGGTTAATGTTCCCCCGCCTAGTTTTTTCCATGAAGTATGCATAAGATAGCAATGGGCATCTGTTAAATATATTATGGCTAATATCAGATATTTCCTTTTTATTCTCCTCAAGACTGCTACACCCACCCATTCGACAAGCCACCCACTTCTTATCTGCTCTTATTTTAACATCTTCAATAACCTCTTCACTACTGGGTCCTCTAGTTACTCTACATCCATTTTCACAAGTACATTATCTTACAGAGAAAAAACACACCCTCATTTTGTTTTTTGTTAGACTTTTACCCTACTTTTTTGAAAGGATAAATGGTGCTCTCAAAACAGATGATGTATTACAGTAAAATAATGTAGCTGTGTGTTTTGCTCCTTCCAGACCCGAAGCTCCTTGAGAGCAAAAATGAGGTCCTGTTGATCTTTGTATCTGCAGGAGCTAGAACAGTTCCTCATTACATAGCAGATGCCCAATAAATAGTAATCAACTCAATGGAATCCATCATCCACAAGTTTCTTAGCCTTTTAAAATATGGCGTCTGCTCTCACAACTCTACTAAAGGTCAACAAACGAAACGGCCCTTTCTCTTCTCCTACATGCTTCAACATTTCGGCAGCACTGGACAGTGCAGAAGCATGGACTCTGGAGTTGAACAGACCTAAGCACGAATTGCAGCTCAGATGTTTGCCAGCTGTGAAACTGTGGGCACATCGTCTAACCTCTCTGAACATCAATTTATTCTAAGAGTATACATCTAATACCTGGAAAGATTAAATATTATTGAGTATATCCAGGCCTGGATTATCAGTGGTAATCAGTGTGTCAATTCCTTTTCTGCTTCCTCTTAGCCCTTATTTTCCACTATCCACAATGCTGCAGTCTATGAGTCCTTCGCCTCATTGTTCGACTCTTTGTAACTTCTAAGACTCCTCCACTACTGTTCTCCCATTAATGTGGATTCTAACATCTGTCTTAGTCCTCAGTCTTTCATTCTTTACCTCTGTTCCTTAATAACCTAACCGCATCATTGAATAATAACCTTTCATTCAAATTGCCTTTTCCTCTTCAAATCTCTTTCCAGCTTTCCTGCCTTGCAACTTCCCTCCCCACAGCAGTCTAGCCATCTGCAGATGCTCCTAAACTTAACACTACATTTCCCATACAAATATGCTACTGTCTCCACTCTCCCAGGATGCTTGTCCTGTTGTGTTCCCCTTGTTGGTAATGAGACCGCCACTAACAGAGTCAAACAAGCCAGAAGTCTGGGTACCTTCTTTGACCCCCCCCCACCCTCTACAGCACAATTCTGCTATTGTATCATCCCTGACTGAACACTTTATGTAGCTCCCAATCACCTATAAGGAACTTTCTTTTGCTTCACTCCTCACTGTTTGTGACTGATAGAGCCAGATGTTCGGTAATCTCTTTCACCGTCATCTTTGCTGCTGCCCGGATGCTGTTATTCACAATGCATTAGTTTGATGCTTAAAAATCTCCTAACACTGGTCCTTGCTTGTCAATTTAACCTCAGTTTCTACAACTCTCATAGAGTCACCCTATCTTTCAACTAAATTGAGCTGGTCTCAGCACCTCATTAATGACTCCAGATTTCCCTGACTTCCTCTTATTACTCCATGTCTTCCGGAACGTCCATCTCCAGCTTCTAGCTTGTCAATCCTACATATCCCGCTAGGCCCAATACCAATGTACTCTCTCCATGAAGACTGCCTGGAGTTCCACAGCAAAGGGTTCTCTTTTCCTCCTATAAATGAAGGCAATTCAGTGGTTTCTCTCTTCAAGTACTTACTGTTGCCTATCAAACAATGGCTATTCATGTACATTATTTCTTGGTCTGCTAAATAGCACATCTTCCCCCCTCCATATCACCATCCTCCTTATAATGTGGGGAATAACTTCAAGTAGCTTAAATAAACCCAGACGACCAAGTATATTACATAAGCCATCTAAAATGTATACATGAAATCAATTCATTTTCTGGGAGAAAGCTGCACATCTTCAGCAAAGAGAGTTGCTCTTACATAGTCAAAGCTTTGAAAGGTACAATTCCAGAATCTCGGTAGTGCTGTGAGTGGTAAAGATTGCTGGAAATCTGACCACCAGAGAAGTGGAGTGTTACTGTATAACCAGACGCATCTTGCCAAGGATTTATAATTAGCAACAGAATCAACTGGCATTACTATACTATATTTTGTTTCTTTAATCTCCTTTCCCTCTCTTTGTTTTCCTCCTCCCTGTTTGTGACTGATAGAGCCAGATGATCAATAATCTCGCTTTCACCATCTCTGATCATCATCTTTGCTACTGCCTGGATGCTATTATTCACTTTAATACGTTAATCCTTTGGTTGAAATTCCTAAACCACAATTCTTTATTAAAGGACCATCTTGCCATCCAGGTGCTGATTGCAGCTTGTCTGATGTTTCAAAAATATAAATCTGAAGGAAGCCTCTCCCTCTTTCCACTCCCCTGCCCCCCTCCCCCCCTAAAAAAATAAATAAATACCTGAACTGAAGAGAGAAAGATTTCGGTTCATTGACACAATCAAAGATATGGAAAGAAAATTAAATCTCAGTACGTAAATTAGAGAAGAGGAAAATTTCACCTTGCAATTACAATTAGATGCCAACGTGTCATTTAATGACAGAGTGCTAAGAAGTATTGTGGCATTTTATTGAGCCTTACTCTCGTTAGTTTCACGATGAGAAATAGAACGTATGCTGTACTGGTGAGCAGACCAAACCTCTGTGCGATGGCTGTAACCTTCGGTGGAACCCAGTGAGTTTTGTTCCTTTTCAGAAAGATATTAAAGTGACAGTGCGGCAGGCCATTTTTTCCACCACACACACTAAAACTAGTGTGCGTGCAGCAGAGCCCTGCCAAAGCACGTTGCATTCATACAAAGATCCATACAGATCTTAATCATAAAATAATCCATTCTGTGCTCTGTTTTTATGACATTTATATGAATCTGGCCACAGCCTCATCAAGCAGTTCACAGAGGAAAATTGTTCTATTTATGTGGTCGAGACAGGGTGGACTTGATTTTCAAGCAAAGAGAAAAAGAAAGAAATACCCAATTTTTTCTAGTCACAAATCTGGGACTCAAAAGAACTATTTTATATCATTTTGTAGCTATATTTGTAGCAGAGGATCAGAAGAGATGATAGTCTCCTTCTCTGTCCCCTGTCAATAGTAAAGTCGGGTATCACCATTTCTGAAACTGTGAGACTGAGTGAAGACACCTGGAAATAGTTTTCTCCTTTTTCTATTTAATTGCAAAAGGCAAAGAAATGGATGTGTGGGTAAAAGTAGAAAGGAAACTTTCCAATGTGCATCTGCTTTAATTTATTCTTGCCCCTACATTGTAAGAACTAATACTTTTTCAAATAATTTCCCCAACTTTTGTTCCTTTTACCCTTTAGGTATGTCACTTTTACATGTCATACACACACACGCACACACACGCACAAAGGTGACCTCGGAGAATCTGTACAGACTCATCTGCCCTTTCATTTTTGTGATTATGGGGGTAAAGTCATTTATGTACATGTGAGTGTGATTATTTTCTGGGTTTTATCAAAATATATAGAACTAGCCCAGCCAGCCTGGCTCAGTGGTTGAGCATTGATCTATGAACCAGGAGATCATGGTTTGACATGCCCAGGTTGTGGGCTCAATTGCCAGCAGGGGGCATGCAGGAGGCAGTCAATCAATGATTCTCTCTCATTATTAATGTTTCTATCTCTCCCTTTCCCTTCCTCTCTGAAATCAATAAAAACATATTTTTTAAAAAGACATCTAGAAGCAAAGACAATTGTTTTATTTCCTTTACCATCTCTTAGGTAATTTTCTAAGGAAACTGTGTGGATAGGTAATGTGGGTAAAAAACATCTCATTGGTATGCTGATTTACTTGTATTTCACCCATTCACACCACCCTTCGCATATTTATAATAGTTCTGGCTTCCCTGGCAATGCTGACACTGTAACAATTTCAGTCTTATATTGTCCCAGAGAGCTCCCTTAGGTGCTTCACGTGTTCCCTCCAAGTCAGAAACTAGACTCTGATGATCTAAGTCCTACATTTAAGAGAGAGATCTGAGTTCAAGTTCACTGGCTTCTTTAAAGACACTGTAAGTTATCTGCATGTGGAATAATTACAGAAAGGTACACAATCACGTAAAGCAATCAGACACGATGTGATCTTAGGAGCCACATCAAATGTGGATATTTTCATATAAATATCACCAGGAAATAAACCTTCACCTTCTCCCTTTCAAACAATAAATAACACTGCTCCTTCCTTTTAGAATAAAGAGGAAGAAAAAGAGGAAGAGACAATGATTGTAAGACTGTTGTAGGAAACCAAATTAATGTGAATAATTATGTAAGATTGTTCCTAATTAAATAAGGATAATGTTCAGGGTGTTTTTTCTTTCCTTCCCCCGCCCCCCCCGAAATCACTGGTATGTAGGAATGTGCCTTACATTTTCTTTCTCTATCCCCCCTACTCTCCATTTAAATGACAGCATAAATAGACACATAAACTCCATCTGAATCATTAGGGGGTGAGATACTGTTGCCCTGGGGCTGCTGAAACTCACATATATTCCCTTCTCTCTATTTCAAATCTTTAAAATATTTTCTTTTCAAATACTTATAAAAGCACGTATGGTTGAAATAAAAGTAAAGCACATACAGATGATATTTTCAAACACAGCACTCTCATATACTAGAAGAAAAATAGGAGTGTTCTGTTTCTCTAGGTCCAATACATATGTTCAGAAAAAGTAAGAGCTTAAAAATAGAGAAGATTAAGCAAAGATTATAGAACTACTTTAAGATGTTATGACTGTCAGAAAATAATTGGTATATTTTATACAGTCCACCTATCTAACATTAAAGTTTATGAAAGAATGTGCATTCCATTGTCAAAAGTGTCTATACAAAAGTGTACGTGTTCTACATGCAATCAGTATGTGAAGATAAGAAGCTGCAGACAAATTTTAACTTATTTAAAATATGATTCATTTTCCCATGACTGGTTTGGCTCAGTGGATAGAGCGTCGGCCTGCAGACTAAAAGGTCCCAGGTTCGATTCCGGTCAAGGGCATGTACCTTGGTTGCGGGCACATCCCCAGTAGGAAGTGTGCAGGAGGCAGCTGATTGATGTTTCTCTCTCATCGATGTTTTATCTCTCTATTCTCTCCCTTCCTCTCTATAAAAAATCAATAAAAAATATATTTTTTAAAATGTGTTTGATTTTAAAAATCTTTTAAATAGTTAGTCCTGAGGCTATTGTCAATGTCCTCTTATGTTTAGCCAACCCTAAATTAGTGGAGATAATTTTCAAGGTAGAAAGTGCCATAAAGTCCTGCAAATCCAACATTGGAAATCTCTTGTCTAATGTCAAGGGATCTTCCAGGAAGCGTGTATGAGCCCCTGCCCCCGAGTCTTTTTCAGACTTTTAGGATGACAGGTTCTTGTGAGAATTAAGGCAAACAGTTACAGCAACATTGGAAAGTTCACCATGAAGCTAGAAATTGGAACACATACCTGTTTTGTTTGTCTTATTTGTTTATCTTGCAGAACAACAAGAAAAATCTACAAGATTCCTTGAGATTAGTGAGACATTTTATGAAAAAAATATTTTTTGACCTGGCAGATGTCCATCTCTCTGAACTGCACACTCTTGACAATACTGGAATTTAAGAGAGTGGCATAGTTTTCATATGAAGTATTCTACACCGGAGGTAGCTTGACCACTACATGAAATTAGTCATAATGAAGACAAAAGAATGCAGAGTAGGTGCAACATCAACTAAGAGCCTCAAGACTGCAGGCTCATGGTTCATGCACTGAACACATCTGCAAAATGTGGCAAGGAGTGTTTTTCTAGAACAAGGGAGTTCCATTATAATGTACACATAAGTAATATGATCACAGCTATATGTAAGTTGGCCATAAAGATAAATAAGTAAATGGGAAGAATCAGTTTATGCATCAAGGCAAGTCTGCCAGCTATTACCACAGAATGCACATGAAATGAGAGACATGAAGCCACTCTTTATTTAGCTGATCCCAGTCCTCACGCCTTCGTATATGACACAATTTCCAGCTAAAGGGTGACTCAGACAAACATTATTTTCTCCAATAGGAAACCTATATTCAAGCCAACTACTTCATTTGTGTTCAAGCAAAAAGTAAAAATAATTCTCTATTCCACTACTGGCAGAAAACCTTGCTGGTTTTGGACTTACTAAGGAAATAGAATTCATTGGTCTCCAATATGGCAGCTGCCTAAGGAAGAATTCCCCAGGTAGTTTTGTCTACTACAATTTTCTCTTCATATCCCAGCTTTAGAAATTAGTTTCTAGCTATGCAACTAAGACTCCCTATATATTGTTTATTACACAATCATTTAACATCGCCAATAGAAATGATCATTGCTACCCATTCAAGAAATCAATTGGCAAAGAAAAAGTGTATTGAATACTTAGAGTATGCTAATGGGCAATAAAAGAAAACATGCTACATGATATCAATCCTCGAGTAATTAAAATATCATGTATAAAAATTGCGGAGATGAAACAAAGGATTTTTAGTCCATAAAAATCACAAATCTTTTAAATCTATGAATTATATAGGGAAATGTATAGGGAAATAAAGAGAAAATGTTTTGAGTGTGATATTGAAAAATATGAGAAAACTTAAGTAGGTGAGTATTTCAAGAGGAGGTATGATCTTCCTGTAGGATGGGACTGATGGTTGGGTGCACTTTCCTGGGCCACCGCCCAGTGCACCTCCTAGTAGCTGCCTTTTATAACCACTGAACCACCTGTCCATGACCCTTTTCCCCAGCCTTTCTGTTCTTTTCTGGGAGGCATGAAGCATCTGCTTTGATTATGGAGGCAAATAGTTCCATCAGGAAAAAAGTCTCAGTGCACATGCTCCATCATGAAGGCAGTTCTGCAAACTCTTAACCACCACCATCCCACCCCGCTACAGCCCCAGAGACCAGGAAAACTGCCCAGATGAGGAGATGATGAGTCAGCGTTCAGCCAATGAGACTGACTGACTCTGATGGGCAAAGCCAGAGTTGGTGACTCCAACCCCATCCTTGCCTTTACCTGCTAGTTGTTTGTTGGGGTACCATAGTCCTCAAGTATAGACTCAGCTTGGGGTCCACACAACAGTCTCCATGGACACATGGGGCAGTTTGCTGAGGGCCTGACTCCTATGCAGCAAGTCAATGACACCTCAAGATCTGTGACCACTGAGGAAGTCTCAGGGCAGACTTAGCGCCTGGCTGCACTGGCCTCAGACCTTGGTGCAATGCTGGCTATCTAATATAATAAAAGAGAAACATGCAAATTGACCGTTACCACCAGCCAATCAGAGCGGCTGTATGCAAATTAACCCAGCCAAGATGGAGGCCAACAGCCATAGAGCTAGAGCAAGCCAAAGGCTTCTGTTGCAACTGCCTGCCTAGGCTGGCTGAGCCTCTGCTCACAGCCATGCCCACCAGCCAATCAGAGCGGCTGTATGCAAATTAACCCAGCCAAGATGGAGGCTGGCAGGGTGGCTCTGCACTGGGAGCCTCCACGGCTGGCTGGCATAGCTGTGCCAGGTGTGTCAGCTCAGTGGGAGGGGGGGGTCTGGCCTGGGGCCTCCTCGGGGCATCCAGGAGCAGCTGTCCTGGGTCTGCTGCCTAGCTCCGCCCCCAGGAGCCTCCGAGGAGTATCCAGGAGTGCCTGTCCCGGGTCCACTGCCTGGCTCCACCCCCCGGGGGCCTCTACCAGGCGTGTGGGAGAGTGGGTCCTCCATGGGGCTTGCAGGAGCAGCTGTCCTGGGTCCGCTGCCTGGCTCCACCCCTGGGGGCTTCCCCGGAGCATGCGGGAGCGCGGGGGGGTGGGGGGGCCTCTGTAGGGTGTGTAGGAACAGTCGTCCCCGGTCCGCAGCCTGGCTCTGCCCCAGAGGCCTCCT